>CAUYLG010066836.1:0-19107 GCA_963573385.1 Cacajao melanocephalus
GTCCCTACTAAAAGTAAAAAATTAGCCAGGTGTGGTGATGGGCGCCTGTAATCCCAGCTCTTTGGGAGGCTGAGGCAGGATAATTACTTGAACCCAAGAGGCGGAGGTTGCAGTGAGCCGAGATTATGCCACTGCACTCCAGCCTGGGCTACAAGAGCGAGACTCTGCCTCAAAAACAAAAACCAACATTCAGCCAAGTAGCTCTATTGTAACCGATGTAAGACTTACAATTATTCCTGTGCCACTGGGACCTTAGAAAACAAGGGTTAAGGCTGGGTATGGTAGCTCACACCTGTAATCCTAGCACTTTGAGAGGCTCAGGTAGGCGGATCACTTGAGGTCAGGAGTTCAAGACCAGCCTAGCCAACATGGCAAAACCCCACCTCTACTAATACAAAAATTAGCTGGACATGGTGGTGCATGCCTGTAGTCTCAGCTACTTGGGAGGCTGAAGCAAGAGAATCTCTTGAACCCAGGAGGCAGAGGTTGCAGTGAGTTGAGATCACACCACTGCACTCCAGCCTGGGTGACAAAGCAAGACTCCATCTCAAAAAAAGAAAGAAAGAAAACAAGGGTTAAGCACAATTAATTAGTTTTGTAGTTATTTATATAATGCATAGAAAGATCATAAACAAGGACTAACTATAACTTACATCTATGAACTTTCAGAGAGTTTTACTTGTTTAGAATTATTCCGTTATTTGCCCAAATCAAAATGACACATTGGAAAGATTGCTGAAACAGATGAGGAAGTAAATTTCCATCAATCTATATATATATATATATATATATATATATATATATATATATATATATACATAGGTAAAAAAAAAAACATAGGAATAATCTAGGTATAATATAGCCATTTTTCTCTGACCAGTAGAAATTTGCTGATAATAAAAAAATCAACTATAGCCTCTATCATTGGCCTCTTCCTTAAGTCAAACCTTTTCCTAGAAAAATGGGCCATTTTTTAATATTGCATTGAAATGACCAAAAAGCAGGTTACTGAAAAGAAGAAATAAGGATCTATGGTAATGCATGGCTGAAAAATTTAGCCAGGAAAATGTTGACTATATCTATTATAAATGGACCCTCTCTACCATTTTTCAAAATAAAAAAAAAATCAATGTCAAATTGCTTGGCTACAAATTGGGAGAAAACAGATGGGCATGGTGGCTCACACCTGTAATCCCAGCACTTTAGGAGGCCCAGGCAGATGGATCACGAGGTCAGGAGTTCAAGACCGGCCTGGTCAAGATGGTGAAACCCTGCCTCTACTAGAAATACAAAAATTAGCTGAGCATGGTGGTGGGTACCTGCAATCCCAGCTACTCGGGAGGCTGAGGCAGGGAATTCCTTGAACCTGGGAGGCGGAGGATGTAGTGAACAGAGATCATGCCACTGCACTCCAGCCTGGGCAGCAGAGGGAGACAAAAAAAAGGGGGGGACAAAACAATGTTACTGAGCTTCTTGCTTTTAATTTCCACATGTTCATCTAAATAAATATGAAGCTGCTCACAGTAAAATTAAACTTCTAAAACACTACAGGACTAATGGCAGATATAGATTATTCCAATAAAAACAGTCAACTTCTAAAAGTTATACTTGTTCAAAAAAGGAATATATTACTATTGTAAAAACAAGTTTCTTTTATAAAGTTTAGTTTTTCTGAAGGAATAGAGATGGCAAAGAGTGGAACTGTCTCTGGGTGCGGTGGCTCACTCCTGTAATCCCAGCACTTTGGCAGGCCAAGGTGGGTGGATCACCTGAGGATACGAGTTCGAGACCATCCTGGCCAATATGGAGAAACCCCATCTCTACTAAAAATACAAAATTAGCTGGGTGTGGTGGCACATGCCTGTAATCCCAGCTACTCAGGAGGCCGAGGCAGGAGAATCCCTTGAACCTGGGAGGCGGAGGTTCAGGTGAGCCGAGATCATGCCATTGCACTCCAGCCTGGGCAATAAGAGTGAAACTCCATCTCAAAAAAAAAAACAAAAAACAAAGAGTGGAATTGTCAAAAATAAAATTTTCTGTGCTGATCTCTTGTGGTTACTATAGAAAGCAATAAGAACATCTTATATAGGCCATTAAAAAATTAAAGGCAGAGGAGGGGTAAACTATTACAGGACCCATATGCCAGTTGCTAGGCCAGTGGACCACCAGCAAACCAGCCTGGAGCAGTATACTCTAATTCAAGCCACTTTTCTTTTTTCAACACGGTTATCATGAACTAAACTATAAAAGTCTAAAATAGAGATTTCTCATTCTCTGGAGCTTTAAACCACTTTTAGGTTGCAACCAGTTTCCCCAAAAGCACCTTTCCTGTTCATTAGCTAGGTACTGGGTGCTACACTGGGGGGGAAAATATTTTGTGTGACCATGGCATCCCATGGGTCCTACATATATGCCAGGTTTTGTCGTTTAGGGTTTTTCTTTCTTTTCTTTTTTTTATCTTAAGAGATAGGGGTGTTGCTATGTTCCCCAGGCTGGAGTATAGTCACTATTCATAGGTGTGATCACAGCATACTGCAGCCTCCAACTTCTGGGCTCAAGCAATCCTCCCACCTCAGCTTCCCCAGTAGCTGGGACTAAAGGTATGCACCGCCATGCCCTGCTTAGTTTCTTATCCTAAAGCTCACATTTTGTTGTACATCTCTGTCTAAGTCTGCTTTTGGTGAGGGCTTCATGAAGCTTCTACTCAGGTGGAAGGCAAAGAGGAGCCAGAGTATGCAGATCACATGGTAAGAGGGAAGCAACAGAGTGGGGAGAAGATGCCAGGCTCTATTTAACAATCAGATATCTTGGGAACTAAAAGAGTGAGAACTCACTCTATTGAGGATGGCATCAGGCATTCATAAGGAATCCACACCCATGACCCAAACACCTCCAAACACCTCTCCCTAGGCCCCATCTCCAACATTGAGGATCACATTTCAACATGAGATATGGAGGGAACAAATATCCAAACTACTCTGTTGCATCACAGGTAGTAGTGGTTAAGTTTTATCTAGTCATACAAGGCCTCAGAACACTTTTGAAAGAAATACTCAAATAGGAGGAGAAACAAATCTAGGAGATGCCTCAAGGGGTATGCGGTTTAAGAGTGACAGTGTTGGGCCGGGCACAGTGGCTCACGGCTGTAATCCCAGCACTTTGGGAGTCCGAGGCGGGTGGATCACCTGAGGTCAGGAGTTCGAGACCAGCCTGGTCAACATGGTGAAACCCCATCTCCACTAAAAATACAAAACTTAGCTGGGTATGGTGGTGCATGCCTACAATCCCAGCTACTCGGGAGGCTGAAGCAGGAGAATCACTTGAACCCAGGAGGCGCAGGTTGCAGTGAGCCAAGATTGCATCATTGCACTCCAGCCTGCAAGAGTGAAACTCCGTCTCAAAAAAAAAAAAAAGAGTGGTGGCACTGGTGTTATGGGTTGAATTGTGTGCCCCCAAATTCATGTGTTGAACTCCTAACCCCCTGTGCCCCAGAATGTGACATTATTTGGAAATAGCATCATTGCAAATGTAGTTAAAATGAGGTCATACTGCAGTAGAGTGGGCCCGTAATCCAATGTTACTGGTATCATTACAAAGAAGGGGATATTTTGTGGCCAGGTTCATGCACATGGCAGATCCTGGGACTTCTCAGCCTTCATAATTGCATGAGCCAATTCCCATAATAAATCTCCTCTTCTATTCTCTGGAGAACTTCAATTAATACAGTAGACTTTGAGAAAAAAAACAAACAATCTCAGTTCCTGCTTGGCAATTCCAGTTTTAATTACTTTGTGGCCTGGCTGTACTTCAGAGTCCAGACATTTTAATATTCTGTTGAAATAAATCTCCTTTTTCTGACCTAGTTTGAATCAGATTTTATGCTTTGCTACCCCTGATCTTTAATTAAGACAATGTACATACGACCTCTTAAAGTTACAACAGAAATGACAAATGGATTTCATGTCAAATGACTACTCTGATCTATTGACATGGCTGTGTAGAGGGCTGGATTGAAAAACATTATGGTATTACTTCCAAATTCAATGACAAAGAGTGCTTGAGTAGCACTATTTGTTATGAAGGTGGGAGCAGAGAGTGAGCAGTGGCAACTGGCGACATATGTGCCACGTATTTGCCATCACTGCCATTGAGGATGAAATTCAGGTAAGTATATATCTTCCTTTAAAAAATGCTAGAGGTCACTATGTGTGACTACATTATGGATATACGAGGTACACATAAAGATCCCAAATATACACAATCTCATAACCCCATAATCACAGCAGTTTGCTTAATTTAACTTTTGCCTGTTTCTTTTCTTTTCTTTTCTTTTTTCTTTTTTTTTTTTTTTTTTTGAGACCAGGTCTCCCTCTGTCCCCTAGACTGGAGTGCAGTGGTGCAATCTCCACTCACGGCAACCTCTGCCTCCTGGGTTCAAGCGATTCTCCTGTCTCAACCTTCCGAGTAGCTGGGACTGCAGGCATGAGCCACTACCGCCCAACTACTTTTTGTATTTTCAGTAGAGACGGGGTTTTCATCATGTTGGCCAGGCTGGCCTCCAACTCTTGACCTCAAATGATCCACCAGCCTCGGCCTCCCAAAGTGCTGGGATTACAGGTGTGAGCCACCTGGCCAACTTTCGCCTGTTTCTAAACATTCTTAAATGTATGCAATCCTTAGATCACCAATAGAAATGACTGTGAATCAATTTTCCCGGAAGGTTTTATTTGGACTTTTTTTTTTTTTTTTTTAGATAGAGCAGGGATTCCACAGGTATTACAAATATGCACACTACCTGGGAAGCACATCCCTAAAGAGGATGAATCAGGGCATGATCAAGAGTCCTGTACTTTAGGGCCAGGTGCAGTGGCACATGCCTGTAATCCCAGCACTTTGGGAGCTCGAGGTGGGAGGATCTCTTGAGGTCAGGAGTTCAAGACCAGCCTGGTCAACACGGCAAAACCCCATCTCTACTAAAAATACAAAAATTAGCCAGGCATGGTGGTATGCGCCTGTAGTCCCAGCTACTCAGGAGGCTGAGGCAGGAGAATTGCTTGAACTCGGGAGGCAGAGGTTGCAGTGAGCTGAGATCACTCCACTGCACTCCAGCCTGGGTGACAGAGTGAGACTCAAATCTTAAAAAAACAAACAAACAAACAAACAGATTCCTATACTTTAGGCTGGACGTGGTGGCTCACATCTGTAATCCCAGCACTTTGGGAGTCTGAGGCGGGTGGATCACTTGAGGTCAGGAATTCAAGACCAGCATGGCCAACATGGCAAAACCCTATCTCTATTAAAAATACAAAAAAATGTAGACCGGCATGGTGGCACGCTCTTGTAGTCCCAGCTACTTGCGAGGCTGAGGCAGGATAATTGCTTGAACTCAGGAGGTGGAGGTTACAGTGAGCTGAGATTGCACCACTGCACTCCAGTCTGGATTACAGAGCAAGACTCCATCTCAAAAAAGAGAACTATAAAGAGTCCTGAACACCAGATTGCTGGTGGACTGAGAAATAACTCAAGGAGGCAGCCCCAGAGATAAGAAACCCAATGATCCAGTGCTTAAAGAGAAAAAGAAAACTGTTGTCTGATGAACGTACACACACTTGGTCCATAAACTATTTCACCCTTTTGTGACCTATTTCTTTAAGCTTAATTTCATTTGGATGAAATATTGGGATGGGAAGTTGAGTTGGTCTGCAAGAGATTTATAGTAATTAGACCTAGCTAAAACTTCCTGTGGATACCTGGGGGTCATTAGAAGCATGCCTGCCCTATGGTAAAATACAACAGTCATTAATGATAGAAGATTGCTCAGCAGTCAAGGAATGACAGTTATCAGAGAAATAGCCTACTTACTAATTATGACTTATAGCTGAGCAGGAGTTCAAACATTACCAATCATAGTCTTAGCAGTGTTCTGTAGGAGAGAGGCTAATTAACTTCTTGTTAAGAATGACAAGATCATTGCACCTTTAAAGTCCTAAATTCTATCCAGTTGCCTGGGTGATTGTGGGCAATCTACATGTATTTATGTACATACACAGTCAAGGAAGTGGCTTTACTCTGAATTTTAATGAAACATACAGTGTAAGTACTTATTTGATGGGTTTCTTTTATTGTTGGGTGTTCTGTGTTCCCCCTAGCATTGATTAGGAAGATTCTCTTAAACTACTGGTACAGTAGTCCAGTGTAGGGCGGGTGGAGTAAGAAAGTGTTGAAAATTGAAAGGTGAGCCCTTTGGGGCAGAGACATTCCCACAAATGTAAAACAGAAGGTATTACACAGAATATTTGGCAGTCACTTACAAGTTGTCATTCAAGAGGCAGTAGGTGAATGAATACACTCAAAAAGCTTACCTATTGATACTTAAGGTCTCATCATCATAGACCCAGCATTGCTTATTCCCTGTGGTTCTTATAAACATTTGTACACTTTTAGAAGTCCTCAAATTCTTAAGTTGAAGAGGTTTATCAGATCTCATTCCTCAACTCATAAGAGTGGAAGGGATTGCAGAAGAGCCCTGTACACTTGAGGCAGGGGCTAGAAAAATGCAGTGATAAAAGGAGGGACAGGAGTTTGAGAAGGACTAGTAGATACCTATTGTGATGGCTGCCTTGCTTACCTCTATTTCCTGTTTTGATGGGAGCTCTCTTTTTTAGAAGAATTTCCTGGTTTGCTGATGAAGTCTAGTGGAGATGGAATGTCTACCCAGGTGTGATGACACAGCTGCCAGTCACAAACTGAGTGTTATCTGATCTGGCTGGCCATACAGTCTGGTATTCTCAGTGGTATTTCATCATCTTGTGGAAGGTATATATGTGGGACAGGGCCTGAAGAAATAAGTTAGTTTCTTTTTTTCTTTATTTTTTTAAGATGGAGTTATGCTCTGTAATCCAGGCTAGAGTGCAGTGGCATGATCTTAGCTCACTGCAACCTCCACCTCCCAGGTTCAAGCAATTCTTTGCCTCAGCCTCCCAAGTAGCTGGTATTACAGGCACCTGCCACCATACCCGACTAATTTTTGTATTTTTAGTAGATATAGGGTTTCACCATGTTGACCAGGCTGGTCTTGAACTCCTGACCTCAGGTGATCTGCCCGCCTCAACCTCTCAAAGTGCTGGGATTACAGGCATGAACTACTGCACCTGGCTGAAATAAGTTAGTTTCATAAGCAAGTGGTTCAGGCTCCCACGGCAATTCCTCCTGCCATATTGCTGCCCCTCCCTAGCGAGTTACCTATGATCAAATGACTGAAGAAAAAAAAGAAATACATGAGTCTGGTTTATACACAACTTTGCACAGTTAAGGTGGTACCAGCTGAAATGGGCAGACTGCACCACTGAAACCCCACCATGGAATGCCCATAAAAGACAATGGAAGAGACAAATTTTCCCATGTGGACAGAACTTTCGAGTAGCATATCTAGTTGCTTATTACGTCTAGGAGAGATGACCTGAGGTACAGATCTACTCTGATTCACAGCCAGTAGCCAAAGAGTTGTCCAGGAATTTAGAACATGTTTCTAACAACAATCTAAATATTGCTACTTGGAAACCTAAAATTATATCCACTTTGAAATGGCATGTAAAATTCATAAAATTTCAATCAGAAGCAATTTAATGTCGTCTAATTCCCTCATTTTCACATGGGAAAATAGGGTCCAGAAAGTGTAAGTTATTTGTCCAGGAAAAACTCTAGACAGGTAGAACTGACATCTCCTGGATCTCAGTTCAGGGCTCTCTCCTTAACAGCACATAGATAATCATTCACTTATTGTCAGTATTCCCTGAGCTTCAACAACGTGCTATGTTCTTCCGTGGGAAATAGGGACAAAGATAAATAAGGCATGGCCCGTGCCCTGAAGAAGCTCTAGTGTTTTTTCTGTTTTGTGCATGTTGGTGTATGTTGGTGTATTTTTGGTGTATGTTGGTGTAATTTGTGCACAGTTATACCCTGTAACAAGAAGTAACTGGAACCAAAATGGCAAACACTTTTTCAAGTAAGGCAGACTAAATTCTTGCTGAAGAGTGCCAAATGGAATTGCAAATGCTAGAAACTGAGCCAGTAAGAACTATACGGCTTAAAAATAAAACAGATACCAACAGCGATATTAATTAATTCAAGGTTGGATTTGATTGTTAAGGCGATTTTGCATCTCTATCACTGCTGGGAAGAGAGCCATTTTTAATGGATTTTGATGGCATCCTGCCTGAGTCTTAGTACCTAAATGTTGGCCTGGGTGAGATAAAATTTTAATTAATTGATCACGAAGACTGGAGGATGGTGCAGTCTGCTATTATTTTAAAACAGTAGAAAGTGGTTGAAATAGGCCTGTGGAGTATCCAAAAGGTTTGTTAATTTTCAGCTCTGAACCGCAAACTGTATTCTTTGATTCCTTCTGAAACCCCATCCCCTTTTCCAATTGCCCATTCTCATAAAAACTAAGCTTTGCTCAAAAGGTAAAGACCACATACTCCCATGCATTTTCTTCACCTAAGACCACTTGATTCGCTTTTTCTTCTCTCAGCCTTCTTTATCATCTTAAAGAAGAACACACCTGCTCCTCTCTCAATTCTGAGCCTTGTGCGCTCTACTTCACCCCTTTCTACCTCATTTCACACCTAGTTTCCTCAATTATCTTCTTTAGCTTCTCCTTTCTACAAAATTTTTCCTTTTCTGCATTTAAACACGTGTAGGTCTCCTCTAGTTCGGAAAAGAAAAGTTGCTTAACCCTCCTGACAGCCCTCCTACGCTATTGTACAACTTTTTTTTCTTCCTTCCACCATCAAGCTTTGCAAATGAACAGTTTATACCTACAAACTCCTGCAATCTTGCTTCCAGCCCAGCTAACACTGAAACTGTACTTTTAAAGCTCATGCAGAATTTCTGAAGCATTAAATGAAATAGCTTGTTACAATTCTGATTTCTCTTGACCAGGAATAGATTTTTGAGGTTTAGAGCATATTATACTAAGCTATAATACCACATTTTCCACGCATGCTGGGCATTTTTTATTTGAATACCCTGTTGTTACTTCAACATAGTTAAAAATGAACTCATAATTTTCTCCACTGAGGTTCCCCTGAGTGATTTTCCTATGTATGACAGACAGTAAGCTCTATGAGAGCAGGAATCATATCATATTTCTCACATTCATTGCTATATTTCCAACAAATTACTTGGGTGTAGTCAACAGTCATCATTTTCCCAGTCTGTAAGTCTTAATTCCTTAGAGTTATTTTGGATTCATTCCCTCTCCTTTGGTCTATAAATTATTTCAGTGATTAAATCTTGTCAATTATGCTTCAAAACATAGTGGCTAAGAGTATGGATTTGTTGTCAGATGGATCCCTTTGTCTATTTGCTGTGCCACTTTCTTTTTTTTGAGACAAAGTCTCTGTCACCCTGGCTAGAGTGCAGTAGTGTGATCTCAGCTCACTGTAACCTCTACCTTGTGGGTTCAAGGAATTCTCCTGCCTCAGCCTCCCAAGTAGCTGGGATTACAGGGGCATGCCACCACCCCCAGCTAATTTTTGTATTTTTAGTAGAGATGGGGTTTCACCACATTGGCCAGGCTGGTCTTGAACTCCTAACCTCAAGTGATCTGCCTGCCTTGGCCTTCCAAAGTGCTGGGATTAAAGATGTGAGCCACCATGCCAGGGACTTTGCTTTGCTAATTTCTAGCTGTGACTTTGAGCACAACTTTGAGTTTTGTTCCATAACCACTCAGTTTCTTTACCTATAAAATGGAAGATAATAGTAGTACTTGACTTATTTGGTTAGTGAGTAAATGAGTGATATAGTGTGTACAAAGTGATTAGCACAGTGTCTGGCACATAGCAAGTACTCAATAAATGATAGCTATTAAAATTACCTTTGACTACTCCCCAGTGGGGACTCTCTCTTCCCTAGGGAGGTCTACTTAGTATTTTCTATTTCATGTCTTTGCTGTTTCTCTTGGTTGAAATATTCTCCTTCCCTTCTGCCCATTCAAAATGCCATTTATTTTCATTTATTAATTTTTATTTATTGAAAGTAATCCATATTCATAGTAAAAAGTTAAATGGTTTTTTTTTTTTTTTTTTTTTGAGATGGAGTCTTGCTCCATCACCCAGTCTGGAGTGCAGTGACTTGATCTTGGGTCACTGCAACCTCTGCCTCCCAGGTTCTAGCTATTCTCCAGCCACACCTTCCTGAGTAGCTGGGATTATAGGTGTGTACCACCGTATCAGCTAATTTTTGCAGTGTTAGTAGAGACATGGTTTCACCATGTTGGCCAGGCTGATCTTGAACTCTGGACCTCAGGTGATCCACCCTCCTTGGCCTCCCAAAGTGCTGGGAGTTAAATAGATTTAAATGGCTTATAAAGAAAAAGAGCATGTGACCAGGAGAGGTGGCTCACACCTGTAATCTCAGCATTTTGACAGATCCAGGTGGGCAGATCACTTGAGACCAGGAGTTTGAGACCAGCCTGGCCAACATGGAGAAACCCCGTCTCTACTGAAAATACAAAAAACTTAGCTTGAACCCAGGAGGTGGAGGTTGAAGTGAGCTGAGATCTTGCCACTGCACTCCAGCCTGGGTGACAGTGAGACTCCATCAGAAAGAAAAGAAAGAGAGAGAGAGAGAGAGAGAGAGAGAGAAAGGAGGGAGGGAGGGAAGGAAGTAGAGAGAGAGAGGAGGAAAAGAAAAGAAAGCAAGAAAGCAAGCAAGCAGACGCCTACTCCATCTCTACCAGCTTCTGATCTGCACTGCTAGAGAAACCACTTTTAATCATTTTAACTGTTTCTTCTACTATTAACTTTCATATTTCTTTTCTTTCTTTCTTTCTTTCTTTCTTTCTTTCTTTTTTTTTTTTTTTTTGGAGGCAGAGTGTCACAGGCCTGAGCCACCCTACACCCAGCCTGGCTTTTTTTTTTTTTTTTGAGACAGAGTCTGGCTCTGTTGCCCAGGCTGGAGTGCAGTGGTGTGATCTCGGCTCATTTCAGCCTCCACTTCCTGGATTGAAAGGATTCTCCTGCCTTAGCCTCCCAAATTGCTGGGACTACAGGTGTGCACTACAATGCCTAATTTTTGTAGGTTTTTTTTTTGTTTTTTGTTTTTTTTTAGTAGAGACAGGGTTTCATCATGTTGGTCAGGCTGGTTTCGAACTCCTGACCTCAGGTGATTCACCTGCCTCAGCCTCCCAAAGTGCTGGGATTACACGCGTGAACCACCACCCCTGGCGTTTTAAAAATATTTTTAGAAATAGGGTCTCACCATGTTGCCCAGGCTGGTCTCGAACTCCTGAGCTCAGGCAATCCACCTGCCTTGGCGTCCCAAAGTGCAGGGATTACAGGTGAGCCACTGTGCCTGGTCCCATATTTCTATATAATGTACTTATAAGGCTATTTCTTGATCATTCAATTTTTAAATACTTATTTTTTTTCCTTTCTTTTTATTTATTTTTTTTTGAAATGGAGTCTCGCTCTGTCACTAGGCTGGAGTGCAGTGACGCAATCTCAGCTCACTGCAAACTCCACCTCCAGGGTTCAAGTAATTCTCCTGCCTCAGCCTCCCGAGTAGCTGGGACTGCAGGCACCTACCACCATGCCCGGCTACTTTTTGTGTTTTGAGTAGAGACGGGGTTTTACCATATTGGCCAGGTTGTTCTCCAACTCCTGACCTTGTGATCCACCTGCCTTGGCTTCTGCAAAAGTTCTGAGATCACAGGTGTGAGCCAACCATGCCCAGCCAACTTTCTTTCTTTTTATTATGGAAAACAAAGACTTGGATCTCTTACAACAAACCTCCCTCCAACTTTTTCTCCCTTCATCCTACAAAAGAGTTTTAATTTTGTAAGTCAGTAATATAGTGTTTTGATTGCTATGACTGTGAATGTCTGTCACAGTGGAGTCAAGGAGTATTTTATCATAACTCATTTACTTTCTTGAGCAACTTTTTGTTTTTCTTGTCCTTAACAGCTGCCTTGGTTTTTTGTTACTTAGTTTGCTTCACTTTCTATGTGTTTATCACTAAGGTTTTACTAATTTTCCCACAATACTGTGAAACATTTCTGAATACTATTCTCCACATGGTCAAACACATTGAGTGATGTATCAGTTGTTTTTCTCTTTTCTCTAAAGATATCCTTTCTTGATTCCTCTATCTTCCTACTCCCCTCCAGCCTTGCTAGGCATGCTACACAGCTGTCTACTATGAACTTTCATTCATCATTATCTGGGGAATTCCCTATTCCTCCCCTCCAGGTTCATCCCATTTTCTGGATTCCATGTCTTCCTCTCTCTTATTCTCTCATTTGGTAGGATGCATATTCCAGTGGCTTACTGAGAATCAAAGTTACAATTTTATACCATCTGCTATTTGTGAACCCCAAAAATCTGAGACCACTCTCAGTTAATTTAGAAAGTTTATTTTGCCAAGGGGGAGGATGTGCACCCGTGACACAGCCTCAGGAGGTCCTGGTGACATGTGCCTAAGGTGGTTGGGGCACAGCTTGGTTTTATACATTTTAGGGAGACATGAGACATCAATCAATATGTGTAATATGTACAATGGTTCAGTCCGGAAAGGTGGGACAACTAGAAGCAGGGAGGGAGCTTCCAGGTCATGGGTAGATAAGAGATAAATGGTTGCATTCTGAGCTTCTAATTAGCCTTTCCAAATGAGGCAATCAGATATGCATTTATCTCAGAAAGCAGAGGTGTGACTTTGAATAGAATGGGAAGCAGGGATGCCCTAAGCAGTTCCCAGCTTGAGTGATTTTGGGGCCTCAAAATTTATTTTCTTTTAACATACTCCTCAGTATGGAACACTGCTTCTCTAGACAGGTCTATTTACTATTTACTGGAATATTCTCACTTCTACATCTTTGCCATTTCTCTTGGCTATAATGCTCTCCTACTTCCTGTTTGGGTCCAAATGGTATTTGTATTTTAAACTAATTTTTATGAAAATAATGTGTGTACATAGTTTAAAAAGTAGAAGTTATAAAGCTTATAAAGAAAAAAAGTCCCCTATCCCTTTCTTCCCTACTCTAGATTTGTGTTCCTAAAGGCAAGTAGTTTCTGTTACTTTAGTTGTTTCTTTGGCTATTTACCTCCTCATTTCTAAATAAAATAATTATACTGTATTAATATATCTGGACAATAACTTCTCATTATTGGAGATAAGGATTTAGTCTCTTTTTTTTTTTTTTTTGAGACGGAGT
Source organism: Cacajao melanocephalus (assembly GCA_963573385.1). NCBI lineage: Eukaryota > Metazoa > Chordata > Mammalia > Primates > Pitheciidae > Cacajao > Cacajao melanocephalus. The sequence goes on from CAUYLG010066836.1 coordinate 13,217, forward strand.
CTCACTCTGTCGCCCTGGCTGGAGTGCAATGGTGTGAACTCGGCTCACTGCAACCTCCACCTCCCGGGTTCAAGCGATTCTCCTGCCTCAGCCTCCCAAGTAGCTGGCATTACAGGCTCCTGCCACCATGCCCAGCTAATTTTTGTATTTTTAGTAGAGATGGGGGTTTCGCCACGTTGGCCTGGTTGGTCTATGAAGTCCTGACCTCGTGGGATTACAGGCGTGAGCCACGCACCTGGCCACGATTTAGTCTTTTCATGCCATATCTTTCTAACCTGTTCTCTATCCTCTCAGTATAGTTTTGTAGGATGTGGAATTCTGAATTAGAAATAATTTCTTGACCAGGTGTGGTGGCTCACCATTGTAATCCCAGCACTTTGGGAGGCCGAGGCGGGCAGAACACTTGAAGTCAGGAGTTCAAGAGCAGCCTGGCCAACACGGCAAAAGGCCGTCTCTACTAAAAATACAAAAATTAGCCAGGCCTGGTGGCGGGGGACTGTAATCCCAGCTACTCTGGAGGCTGAGGCAGGAGATTCATTTGAACCCAGGAGGCAGAGGTTGCAGTGAGCTGAGATCGTGCCACTGCACTGTAGCCTGGGCAACAGAGTGAGACTCGGTCTCAAAAAAAAAAAAAAAAAGAGAAAAAGAAAGAATTTCTGCAGAATCTTGAAGGCCAAACTACATCTCAGTGAACATATTGTGGCTCCTAGCAATTGCCTCTTCCCTTCCACAGTGATTTTTTAAAAAACAAAACTATCCTTTTAGTGATCAGTTATAGAACCTTGCTTGCCTTTGATATGATTACTAGAATATACCTTCTTCCTCTTTTTGAAAAGCAACACAATATTAGATCATCCCTCAGTCCCTTTGGACTTTTGCCATTCTCCATGATTACTAATATCATCTGTCAGTACCATAGGATATAATTAATACGGGCTATTTGGAGGAAAATAACAGGGAGCCCTGATCTCATCTAAGGAAGTGACATTTAAGCTGAGATCCAAAGGATGAATAGCAACGGCGGGTGAAAGCATTCCAGCAGACACTGTTGCCTGTGCAAAAGCTGTCAAGGAAGGAGCTTTGGGAACTCAAGGAATGTAAGCAGACCAGTGGGGTACAGCCTGGTGAGAGGAAAAGTTTTCCACCTGAGGTTAGAGAGAGAAGACAGAGTTCAGAGAATTCAGGGTTCTTGCTGGTGATGTTAAGGTAGGATTTTTGAATTTATACCAAGAGAACGGGAATCTACTGAAAAGTCATAAGCAGGGGAGTGATTTGATCTGACTTGCTTTCCATAGATTTCTGTGGTTGCAGTGTACAGAATAAATTGGAGGGGCCCGATAGGAAGATACAGGTAAAATTGGTCATAGATAAACATCAAGGCTAACCTTGAAAGGGGGAAAGAAATTTCAAATGGGCAAAAGATAGTCTTAGCAGGTATGTTTGGAAGCTCAGCATAGACAGTTGAATTCCTTTAATTTGCTGATGATGGGGTGATTTCGATGCTAATACAACAGCCTCAATTTTTTTCTTCTTCTTTTTTCCTTTTTTAGTATTAGATGGAAGTGACTCCTCCGCACCGTTCCCCTCCTGCCAGATCACTTGAATTGCTGACCGACCCACAGATCCTAGAAGCAGTTTGCCCTCCTCCATCACAGGTGTGGCCTACATCCTATGCTCTAGTGGTTGTTTCGCTCACTTGCCATGGTGAGATTTCTGAGGGGTTGAGGTAGAAGGTACGGAAGATTGGGGGTGGGGACAATAGGAAAGAAGAGCTCCTGAGTGGTTTGTACAGAAATGGTGCAACAGAATTGAAAGGATTGAGAAAGAACTCTTTCCCTTCCCCCCCTCAGGTAGCAAGCATTATCTAGTCAAGTTGATAATAAGGACAGAAAGAAGACTGCTTCCTCTGAATTCCTACCTGCTGGAGTCCGGAACTTCTTTCTGTTGCAGTCAGCTGATCCACCAGAAGAGTTGGTGTTATGTGTCAGGGGTTTGGACAGTTTAGGCAGGAGGAAGTTCGTTTTTGCAGTTCTGTTCCGTGGAGTTGTCCGAATGAAAATGCTGGCTGAGGGCCTGCTTTACGTAGTCACAGACAACAGCTTTCTACAACACCTGGGTTTCCTTTGGAAAGTGTGAGGAGGAACTAAAAAGACCAAAATCTTTTTTCCTGCCTTAAAAAAACAAAGGAGTGACTCTGAAGGATATGTGTGAGAGTAGCTCTAATTCCAGGTTGAGTTTGGATATAGAAAAAGTCACCTTGCATAATTTTATGTTTTGCTGAGTATATTTTGATTTGCATGGAATTGCATTAAAAAAAAATAGAATGGCCGGGTGTGGTGGCTCATACCTGTAATCCCAGCATTTTGGGAGACTGAGGCGGGTGGATCACAAGACCAGGAGTTCAAGACCAGCCTGACCAATATGGTGAAACCATGTCTCTACTAAAAATACAAAAATTAGCAGGGTGTGGTGGCGGTCACCTGTAGTCCCAGCTACTCAGGAGGCTGAGGCAGGAGAATCAGTTGAACCTGGGACGCAGAGGTTGCAGTGAGCCAAGATCGTTCCATTGCACACCAGCTTGGGTGACAGAGCGAGACTCTGTCTCAAAAAAAAAAAAATAGAGATGAGGTCTTGCTATGTTGCCCAGGTTGGTCTCAAACTCCTGGACCCAAGCTATCTTACACCTTGGCCTCCCAAAAGTGCTGGGATAACAGGTGTGAGCCACCATGTCAAGCCTGGAATTGCATTTTTTTTTTTGAGATGGAGTCTTGCTCTGCTGCCCAGGCTGGAGTGCAGTGGCACAATCTTGGCTCACTGCAGCCTCCGCCTCCTAGGTTCCAGTGATTCTCCTGCCTCAGCCTCCCGAGTAACTGAGATTACAGGTTCATGCCACCATGCCCAGCTCATTTTTGTATTTTTAGTAGAGACGAGGTTTTGCTATGTTGGCCAGGCTGGTCTTGAGCTCCTGACCTCAGGTGATCTGCCTGCCTCAGCCTCCCAAAGTGCTGGGATTACAGGTGTGAGCCACTGTGCCTGGCCTGGAATTGCATTTTTATAGTAGAGCAAATTAGACTGGACCCATGAGTATAGGTATTGTATTGCAATAAATCGAGAGAACAAATAAATAGCAGAATTATAAGAAAAATACGATCAAAAATACTGCTATATCTTTTTTTAGGGGGGTAGAGTTTTGCTCCTGTCACCCAGGCTGGAGTGCGATGGCTCCATCTCGGCTCACTGCAGCCTCTGCCTCCCAGGTTTAAGCATTTCAATTCTCCTGTCTCAGCCTCCCAAGTAACTGGGACTACAGGTGCTCACCACCACGCCCGGGTAGTTTTTGTATTTTTAGTAGAGATGGGGTTTCACCATGTTGGCCAGACTGGTCTCAAACTCCTGACCTCGGGTCACCCACCTTGGCCTCCCAAAGTGCTGGGATTACAGGCGTAAGTCACCATGCCCAACCCAAAACTGCTATATCTTGAGGAATCTTAAAATTCATGTGATTAGGCTGCAGTAACATGACAATGGGCAAGTGTGAGAGAATACTGCAAACAAAAAAATTTCTGGTCACAAAATTTTTTTAAAGCTAATCTGTTTGAATCTATAAGCAAAGTACATTTTTCCATTTGTTTAACAGAATTGAATTTGGAACGATATTACTATTCACTAGCAAGCACTTGCATCCCCAAATATCTAAACTAGTTTATTACTTATTTTACTGATATGGATGTATTTTGGTAAGAATTCTAGACTTATGCCCAGAACAAATGACAATAACCTTCTCCACCTCCCAATTCCAGTATCTAGAATGTCTGCCACATAGTAACCGTTCAACATATAAACTAGTGAATGAAATTAAAGCAGTTGCTGTATTCAATAAAAGTAAAGCTAGAGGCTGGGCACGGTGGCTCATGCCTGTAATCCCATCATTTTGGGAGGCCGAGGCAGGTGGGATCCCTGAGGTCAGGGGTTTGAGACCAGGCTGCACAACATGGTGAAACCCGGTCTCTATTAAAATTATAAAAATTAGCGGGATGTGGTGGCAGGCACCTGTAATCCCAGCTACTTGGGGGGCTGAGGCATGAGAATCACTTGAACCCAGGAGGTAGACGCTGAAGTGAGCCAATATCGCACCACTGCACTCCAGCCTGGGCGACAGAGTGAGACTGTCACACACACACACAAAAAAAAATTAAAGCTAGAAAATAACTCTATTTGAAAATAAATCTTTAAAGCAGTAGAGAGCAAAACTTTAGATCCATTTTGTCAATAAAATATCGTAATATCTAATTAAATTATAAATCTTAAAAACCATTAGATACAGGCTCAACTGTGAGCAAAGAGAAGGAATCATAATAGGGGAAGAATTGAAAACAGTTGGTGTTACTTCTTGGCAGTTAGGTCAGTTTGGGAACAAACCTTAGGTCTCCAGCATTTGCATTTTATTGGGGATGGGCTTCTCATTGATCGCAGAATGAAGTTCAAACTTCATAACATGTTTCTGAAGAATTTTACATTTTAGCTTTCGTTTGAGCTGCCCTTACATACACATCCTGGCTGTCTGCCACTATGGTGTGATCTCTTTCTTAGTTTGTCCTGCGCTTTTTCACTGACCTCTCTCCCTGTACCCTGGACTTTTTGTCTCCTTGGGCTCAGTCAGGTCCTCTAAAGCCTTCCAACGTTTCAAGGGCCAGTTTAATCTCCAGAGCTTTCAGGAAAACTCCCCAGACCCTCTTTTCTGATGCAATGTCCCTCTCCCCTATTTCCTTAGCACTTTGAACTCTAGCTGTTATTAAATTCTAATGTGGCGTTTTCGCTTGTTTGTATCCCTCAACCAGACTGCGACCACCCTGTTGGTGAGGTCTTTTAAGAAATTGCTGTGTCCAGCCCTGGCACAGTGCCTGGTACAAAGAAAATAACCAGTAAAGGTTTGTTGAAATGAATTCAAACTCCACAGGGTAAAGGAGAAGCACCTGTGCCTAACAGTAAAGGCCTTCTTCCACGACCTTCGGGAAGGCCTGTGGTGTGGCTGGGCCCTGTCCCCAGCTCTAGACTGGCAGGAGAATGTGGCGAGGCGGAAGTCTCGTGTAAGTCTCTGAACTCCCTTTACTTATTTCTCGTTGACTTTTATAGAAGAATCTACAAGTTCTTCTGCCACAGCCTTGGGCCCCGCCTTCAGGGGCGGTGAAAAGGGGTGGGGTTGTGATAGTTGGGAGGGATGCCCAGCCTCGTGGCAATTCTGGACTCGCTTGTCTTTTGCAATGTTTAAAGTTTCGTAAATTCCAGCTCTAAGCTGGGGGCCGAGGGTGTCGAGGGTTTCCTGTGCGCACATTTCGCGTTCCCGGGAAAGCTCCTAGCGTTCGGAGCTTTGCCTAATTTATCCGTCTCACATGTCCCCACCTCTAGGAAGCTACCGAGCACACCCGGCCTCCACACCCAGCGGGCCAACGTGGAGAACCTGCGGTTCAGCCCGCGCTTCCTTCTTCGACCCTCTGGGCAAACCTGGGACTAGCGTGTGGGGGAGCTCCCAGCCCGCGGTACCAGGCGGAGTAGGGGGACGGTGGGACTACAACTCCCAGGATGCCCCGGGAGCAGGGCGGGGGAAGGGGCGAGCGGGAGGGGCCTGAGGGTGGGGCGGGGGGCAGAGAAATCCCGCCCCACTGCGCAGCAGCAGCGACACAAAGCCTGACTTTATAACCTCAGAGAAAGTGGAAGTAAGAAGGCTTAGGTGGGCAGGCAGGAGGAGAGAAAGAACGAGAGGAGGGAAAGCCGCGTAGGTGGGAGTGGAGCAGAGCGAGGGTCGAGGGGGGAACCCTCGCCCATGGAGATGAGGGTGGGCTTTCAGCACTAGTCCCCCCCGTGCGCCCCGGGCCCCCCGCGCCCCCCCCCCC
>CAUYLG010066841.1:0-22439 GCA_963573385.1 Cacajao melanocephalus
TGTTAGATCATTGAAGAGATTATAAACATTATGAAACACAGCTTCTAAATCAGGGAAATAATAGTTAATAAAAATGAAAATCTGTGTCTGGGATAATTAGTAAAGAAAAACTCTTACTTCCAAAGACAAATAACACAATTAATTATTGAAATTTCATATGAGTATATTGGACAGACTATTACCTTGCTATATTCTCTAACTGTGTGTAATTAGTTACAAGGTATCTTAGGTTTAAAACATTTTATTTTGTGTAGTCTGTCACTACAGTTAACTGAGAAAATGTTCTAGTTCACATCATGACAATCAATATAAATATTTATAAACATTTCTATCTCTACAATGAATAAATAAAGTAAGCTTTGATATTTAAGCATTTCAATTATTAGTATTTAAATGCGATGAGGAAATGTAATTATGTCACAGCTCTTGTATGGTACTCGGCGCAGGTGTGTGTCTACACACCTCATGAACCCAATGGCTCCCTCTGTTACTTCTTGCTGGTTGGAAATTCTTGACCCAGGGAGACTGAGGGACAATCTGTGACTTTTACTAGAAACTCTAGTCCATCAGGAAAGTCTTCATTTCAGAATATTATTATTATTATTATTATTATTGTTATTGCCAGTTATGTCCTTTTTTCATCCAAGGAAACTTACTTCCCAGAAGTATTGTTACCTTGGTTGTTCCCCAGGTGGAACTCAACAGGACTAATTTGACCACACAGAATTATATGACCATGAGAAAAAGCAATGCATAAAACACCTAGTGGAGTAAAACTTACATGTTTTACTGTACATATTTTTATTTGCTTGTTTTACATATGCATGTATTTTTGGCAGTGTGTGTTCAACTATTTGTCCATTTTATGGATTGTTTGTCTTCTCTCTGTGTGCGATTGAGTAATACATGTTCTTACGTATTGTGGATACAGAGAGTTGTCACATACGTAACATGCAAATTTTGCTTTCTCTGACATGTCTTTACACTTGCTTGGTAGTGTCTGTTGATGGAGAAAAGTTGTTAATTTTGAGGAAATTATTGCTTTATTTGCCTGTGATTTTTTTTAATCAGATCTAAGAAACTGCTGCTGAATCCAGGTTGTGAAAATTTATCCCTAAAATTTATATTGTCTTCTAGGGCTTGTTATTTCTAATATGTAGTGTTTTGAACCATTTTAGGAAATTTTTTTACATGTTGTGAGGAAATGGTAAAATTTATTTGTCTGAATTTGAATAATCAGATGTCTAACAGCATTTGTTGAGTTTAATGGTCTTGACTATAGGTCAAAAATCAATTGACCAAAGAGTTATACATGAACCCAACATTCACTTCCCTTTATCTACCTATATGTTTGTCCTTATGGCAGTATTATGCTGTTTTGATTGCTTTTGCATTTTAGTAATATTTGAAATTGAGAAATGTTAAGTCTCTAGCTTGGCTTTATTTTCAAGAATATTTTGGCTATTCAGCATCTGTTGAAATTTATATGAATGTTATGACTGTCTTACCCATTTCTGCCAAAAAGAGTTTGGTATTTCATCAGAATCACAATGAATTTACAGATTGCATTGGGTATTATCATCATCTTACAAAATATCATCTTACAATCCAGAAAAATGTACCGTCCCTAATAACATTTAGAGTTTCTTGAATTTATTTAAACAGTATTTTATAATTTTTCATGTCTAGGTCTTGCACCTTGGTTTACTTTATTTTTGAAACGTTATAATTTTAATTTTTTAAATAATTTGAGATAGGTTCTTTTCTTACCCAGATGGAGTGTGGTAGTATAATTATTGTTCACCACAGCTTCAAACTCTTTTCTCCAGCTGTCCTTTCACATCGTACCACCAAAGTACTAAAGTAACAGACATAAGTCACGACCCATAGCCAGCTTATTTTTTTCCTACTGTTTTGAAAGTTGTCAAAAATGCCTTGCTTGACAGTCAATAAAATTATAGCATTTTGAATTGCCTGAAAGGCATGATTCACAAGACCTCTAAGTCATATAGTTGAGTCATTGACTTTTGGGTATAATTTAGTTGCTTCTTCAAAAATTGTACCTAGTAACCATTTAAAATTGTTCTTAGATAGTTTTCAAATTGTAGCAATAAACAAAATGAAAAGACAAAACCCTTTTAAACAATACCAAACTTTATGAAGGAACATAAGAAATTTCAACTCATTTCTTTTTTAAAAAATTAATACAAGGTCTCACCCTGTTGCCCAGGCTGGAGTTAAAAGGTGCCATCATGGCTAACTGCAGCCTCTAACTCCAAGGCTCAACTTATACTTCCACGTTAGCTTCAGCCACTTAACTGGCTACTTTTATGTCCGTATTTTTTGTAGAGACAAGGGTTTGCCATGCTGTCTAGGAACATTTCAAACTTGTGTGCTCAAGTGATCTGCCTGCCTTGGCCTCCCAAAGTGCTGGGATTATAGGCACTGAAAAAAATATTAATTGTGTTAAGGCTAGAAAAAAATTAATGTTTTGGTTAAGTTATAACCATTCTTACAGCACAATTTTTCATTTATGCCTAATTTTCAGGATTTTTGTCATCATTGTTTATTTTAAAAGTCACATCCAAAATATGAGACAAAAATCGCCTGTACATTGGCATACAAGTTTACTTCTCAGTCTGTGAAAATGTGCTTAGTTTGTTCACATTGCAAACAAATTATAACTCTGCTATGCACAAAAACAAGAGACAAACCTATTTTTCACAATTTTATAGTTACATTGCATACAGGAAATGCACCATCTATAAAACAATAAAACACTAACTCAACTACAGGTCTTAAACACTGAAAAGAATTAACGGTTAATTATAATTTATTTCATTACATCCATTTATTGTTTTTCTATGCAATCAGCTGTATTTATATACATGGGATTTCATGCATGAGCCACCAGGCTTGTCTAATTTTTTTTTTTGTATTGTTAGTAGAGTTGGAGTTTCTGCATGTGGGTCTGGCTGGGTCTTCAATTCCTGACCTCAGGTAATCCACCTGCCTCAGCCTCCCAAATTGCTGAGACTACAGGCATGAGCCACCTCACCCAGCCACATTATGTTTTCAAGTAATTCTACTTTAATTCCCCAGGAACATGATTAGTTTCTGGTTAGCTCCATAGCCACTGCAGCCCAGATCCCAATGTAGCAGCACAGCCTCCATATCAGGGATACCCCTCACTGCTAGCTGCCTGCACATATGGGCTTCAGAGCAGCTGGAGATTAGCAGTGTGTTGTTCTTTTATACACAAAATTGTTGTCTAAATTTTATTTTATTTTTTTTGTTTATTGCTAGGGTATAAAAATAGATTCTTGCGTATGGATATTTTGTCCTGTAAGTTTGGTTAATTTGTGTATGAGATTTTATAATCTTATTGGTTCCTTATAATTTTCTGTATACGATATCTGTGATTATATAGATTTACTTTTAACTTCCACATGTGAATGGCTTTGTGTATATTTTTCTCTAACTGTTCTCGATGGAACTTGTAGTACAGCGTTGGGTGTGAGCATCATTGCTGTGCTCCTCAACTTGAAGCTTTGTTTTCAAACGGTTCAGTTTATTATTGTTATGGGTTTTATATAAAGGTGTTTTATCATGTGAAAGATATTGAAACCCCAGTTTATTGAACGTTTTATTATTAAATATGTTGATTATCTTTAAGTGCTTTTTGTACAACTGAAGATAAACATGTAATTTTTCCTATAATTTAATTTACATGTGTATATTGAAAGACAGAATGTTAGAATGTTAAAAATCCGTTGATTTCCTGAAAAAAAAACTTAATGATTATGGTGTATATACTGTTCACTATGTAGCAAATCCCATGTACTATTATTTGGTTAAATATTATGATGTCTATAATTATCAGATGTATTAACATTTAGTTTTTTTGTCCCAGTGATAATATATGTTTAATTCAATAATCAATTGAGATTATACAGAGGTATGGCTTGATGTGCTATTGCGAGTATTCGGGGTGAGTTATTAGAATCATAGAGAATATAGTTAAATATTTTTACGAAGAATGATGGAGTAACATTAAGGCTAGGATAGAAGGCAGGGATTAGGAATAGAGGCTCACAATTGCAGAACAAAAGTTAATGTGAGATTGACAGTTACGACTTGGGTTGTGTTAGGGGTTAGTGTTGTGGTAGGACTAATGTTAGGGTTAGAATTAGGCTTAAGTAAGGGTTTAACATTAGGATTAAATTTAGAATTAAAATCAGGGTTAGAAGTTGGGTTTGGGGTCAGGTTATCCTTTGATTTAGGGTAAAAAATTGGATTACAGCTAGAGTTTAAGGCTTAGGGTAGGGTTACGTTCTGGCTTAGAGACATTGCAAGGGTTAGGGTAAGTGTTCATAGAGATAAGGTGAGGATGAGGGTTAGGGATAGAGGGTTACTGTGTTACTGTTAGGGTAGGGGATTATGGTTAAGGTTAAGATAAGGATAAGTATTCAGTTAGTGTTTAGGGTTTAGGCTTTGGTTAGGGTTTCCAGTTAGTGTTGCAGTCAGGGTTTAGTATTTAGGCTTATTTTTTGCATTACTGTTTTGTGTTTAGGATTTGGGTTAGGGTTTGTATCAGTTTAGGGTTGGATAAGAGGTTGCGGGTAGGATTAGTCTAAGAGTTGTGTTAGGTTTAGGCTTGTTGTTTGTGGTTAGTGCTAGGGTTGAGTTTATTGTATAGGGTTTATGGTTAGGGACAAGATTAGTGTTTGATTGGTGTTAGGGTTTACAGTTAAGCTTATGATGAGGGTTTAGTGTTAGGTTTAGGGTTAAGTTTTAGGGATTGGGTCAGCTTTAGTGTTAGGGGTTATTTGGGTTATTGTTATTCTGAAGGGATGCATTTAGCTTTAGCTTTAAGTTTTCAGTTAATATGATTATGATTAATGTTTATGATTATGGTAGGGTATAGAATTTCTGGTTAAGTTTAGGCTTAGTTTTAGAGTGTTAGGAGGTTCTTGTTAGTTATTAGGGTTATCTTTAGTGTTTAGGGTTTATGATTATTGTTAATGTTAGGTTTTAGTGTTTTCTGTTAGCATAGGGTTTACTTTTAGTTTCAGAGTTATGTTTACGATTGTTACGATTATGATTAGGTTTCAGATTTTTTTTTGATTAGGGTTATGGTTTTGATTAGGGAGTGTTAGGTTTAAGGTCGTAGTAGGCATAGGGTTGGAAATACTGTTACGGTTAGCATTTAGGGTTAGGGTTATATGGTTAAGGTTTAGGGTGCGGGGTTAGTGGTTAGGGTTAGAGTTCAGTCTTATATTTTGAGGTTAGACTTAGAGTTAGGCTTAGGGTTAATATTTGGTTACCGTTTGGGTTCAGGTCTTAGTTTGGTATTAGTGGTTGTAATTTGGCATTAGGGTGCATTGTGTTAGTTGTTCAAGTCTGTGTTCGGATTAGGGTTTTATGATTAGTTTTGATGTTGGGTTTGTGGTTTGTATTGGGGTTACATTTAGGGTCAAGATCAGGTTTAGAACTTAGGGTTCTGCTTAGAGTTACATTGGGTTAAGGGTTAGGTTTAGATTTAGGGTTAGGGATTTGTGATTAGGGTTTTCATTTGTTTGGTGTTTGTGTTTGTTTTCAGCATTTAGTGCTACGATTGGAGTTTTGGTTGCATTTTGCTAAAGGTTTAGAGTTAGGGTTAAGATTACTGTGATAGAGTTAAGGTTATGTATAGATAAGGGGTAGGATTGTAGTTTGGCTTGTGTTAGGCTTAGTGTAGACTAAGGGTTAGGGTAGTTTTATTATTAGGGTTTTATTTTATGGCTAGAGTTCATATTAGGGTTTATAGATTTGGGGTCAACTTAGTTTTAGGGATAGTGTTATAGGGTTAGGGTTAGCCTTATAGGGTTTGTGTTAGGATTAGGTTTTGTGTTAAGGATAGCTGTAGTTGTAGGGTTTATTGTTAGTGTTAAAGATTTAATGTTAGTGTTTAAGTTAATTTTTGGGTTCGGGTTAAGATTGGCTTAGAGTTATGATTGGCATCAGTGTCAGCCTCAGGTTCAGGGTCACGGGTTAGGTTTAGGTTTAGGGTTACAATTTAGGGTCTGGGTTGGTTTAGGTTTATGGGTTAGGGCTCAGGTGGCCGGTCAGTTCTTTGGTTAGAGTTAGGCTAGTGTTAGTGTCAGGGATTTAAAGTTAGTGTAGGGTCAGAGTATGGTTAAAATTAGGGTTAGTCGTAGAAGCTGGAGTTAGTGGTATGTGTTAGGTGTTAGGGTAACAATATTAGGTTGATGGTTTTAGTTTTAGTCTTAGGGTTAGAGTTGTGTTTATGGTTAGGATTTAGGGTATCCTAGGAGTTAGAGTTAGGGCTGGGGCACGGGGTTAATATTTAAGGTTAATATTAGGTTTAGGGCTATGTTTTGTGTTAATGTTAGTGTTTGAGTTAAAATTACGGTTTGGGGTAGGTTTCAGATTAGGGTTAGGGATATGTTTAGCATCAGTTGTAGCATTAGAGGTATGTTTCAGTTTAGAAATATCATTCACTTTTGTGTGAGTTTTGGTTTAAGATTAGGGAATTAGGGTCATTGTTAGGGTTTTGGTGGTAGTTATGACGGTTAGGGTTAGGGTTAGATGTCTTTTTATGTACCACCTATGTTCACCAGTGGATCGGTCAGCACACTCTTTTTGCCCTTTGAAGCCCATATGCACTCCAGACTTGTTCAGATTTTGAAATACCCTGTCTTCCAAGTGTAGCTACCAACTGTGGCCTTCTCTTTACTGAGAGTTAGACACTAATTTGGATTGCATGCCTGCAGATATATAGTTCTCCTTCCAACTAAGGGCTACAGACATCTCTACAAACATTCCTGCAAATGGAAGCTACCCACACGGAATCTCCTCTTCACTGAGGGCTTTCAGAGATGTTTTCACAACCTTCCTGCCCACTGGAGCTGGTTACTCTGGGTTTTCTCTTCTCTGAGGGTTTCACAGATGCAAGGGCATCCTGCTTGTGAAACTGAGTTACCCACTTTGTGTCTTCTGTGGGCTGTATCTGCACTTGCTAAAACACCTATTTACCTTGATTATTCTCCAGTTGACCACATACTTCATTCTTTCTGGACATGAGACAAGAACTCTGTTAATGGAACAATTGAAAGAGTAGTAACAGAAACAGGGCTGTAACATAGGAACTCCTCCTTGCCACATTGTTGTCTTTCAGTATTAGGAAAAAAAATATATAGAATTGCTTTATTCCTTAAAGGAGCCCACACCTAAACATTTTCCAAGCCAGGCCTGTGACACCATCATTGGGGCTCTGCAGTCTCCAGAACTGCTAAGTTTCTCGATGCCACTGCATTCCTGAGTCCCTGTGTAGAAAACAGCCTGTGGCATGCCTGATTCAAACAAAGACTTCAAGGCAGCTGCCACCTGTGCTGGAACCTGGACCAGGTCACCTTATCACAACTGATGTGCCTAGCTGTGTGCAGTGGCTAGACTCAACAGTTGCTCACTCAGGCACCTCTGTCCATTTAGTTCCTGGCTCAATCATAGCAAAAATGGAATCTGAGTCTATAATTTAAGCTGAGTGCAGTCAGTCAAGGTGTGTAGGTAAAATTAGCCCCGTAGACACAAGGGAAACTTGTGCAAAGATGCCACAATTAACAGAGATTTTTGGCTGGTAAAATGACAGCAGAGTGATCATGTGACAGAGTCAGATTGAGCACCAGTGGGCAGTAGATTATTCAATCATGAAGCTTCTATAAAACCACAGAATGACTGGCTGCAGAGAGCTTCTGGATAGCTGAATTCATAGAATTTTCTAGAAAATTGAAAGCACACAAAAGCACACACCAATAATGTTAAATATCAAAGACAGTATAAGTGTGTGGTTTTCTGGTTTTGAAACAAGTTTCTGCATTTAATTTTGTGTCCAGAATTTCAACTTATTGCATAAAACATACTCTAAATTAACCTAAAAATTAGACATTATGAAAGTTAACACTCAAATATTTCTAACTAAATGATTTCATGATTCACTAATACTGCAAGTTTTACCTAGAAAGATAATGGTTTCTATATGTTAACTGGATTAGAAATAAACACTTGTGAAGAAAATCTAAATCTGTGATATAGCTGCATAAATTCGAAGTATATGTTCAATTTAGAATTTGGTGTCACTGAGGTGTTTGTGCATTTGTAAAGTCAAAGGCACCATCTTAGGTGTTTCTGTGTGTCTATTTGGGAGACGAGAGCAGAGATTACCTCATACCCCATTAGACTCTGCATTCTAGGATACACAAAAAGAAAGCAAACATTACTTCAGGCTTTTCTGTCACCCAAATCTAATAAAACAAAATTCTGTTGCTTTATTTAGTAGTAGCCATAGAGGTAATATTAGAGCTTGCAATAACCATCTAGTGCTCACCAATCTTCTGTTATATTTGGACTCATATGTGAATAAAACAATGGCATTTGGACAAAGAAGTTGTTTCATTATGTATTCAAAAGTTACAGTGATGAAATATGCCTTGATGATATTAAATAAACAGCTTTTGCATTATAGTTCTCATTCCAAGCCTTAACTGTGGGTGAAATTGTTTAGGGGCATAAAGATGGATTAGGGAATCTGACAGCTAATGATGTCTTATTCTGCTCAGCTCAGTTCTTATGTCCTTTTGCACATGCTTTAACACGGATTCTATTCCTTGTACTGAGCTCCAGGTTTTATTCAGCACTTCACATTCTCTCTCATTGGCCTCTTTCTACTGCATCTTAATATTACAGTGAAAAAAGGCCTTACACTCATCCAGCACAACAGGATTACATGAGGTAGGCCTCTTAATTTGAATCATAACCTCTTGGGTGAAAGTCGCAGTGCAAAAACACCTGAGAGACCAGACCTTTGGCACATGCCTCATGTGCTGTCAGCTTTCGCCCACCAATCAACATTTCATTGGCAGATGCTTCCCCCATGATCCTTGGAAATGTTAACAGTAGAAGAGCTATCTGTCTGAAGGTCATATAAGGGATTTGAAACCAAGCTTCTTCATTATCCCAAACCAAATCACAAAGAGGCAGTATGCATGGACCTAGTCCAAAGGGTGGGCTGTGGAGTGATGCAAAAATAGGCTTTTTAAATTGAATGAAAGTATTCACAAGGTTCTTGATGGTTTCCACCCTTTCATTACTTGTACTGTTTCTGTCATTTTGTAAATGCTTCATGAAGTACCCAAAATCAACACCACAGCAAAAGACACTGCCAGTTGTGCTGAAAATCACTAGCTTGCTGTCATCCATAGCAGCCATTTCCATAGAATTCACTATTTCTTTAATTACTTCAGTCTTTAGTGAATTATTTCATGTCAATCTAGTAGACAGCAATTATCTGAGTGAATCCATCCTCTTTCCTTACCAGAATGTCTGTGTATCTGCTGGCACTTTCAGTTAGCCTTATGGTGAAATACATCCTCTTGTCTTTTCCCTCATCAATACATTTTCTTTTCCAACCTCGCACTCTTGAAATAGATGTATGCATATTTGTTGTTCCATTGTCTCTCAATGGGTCTGCTAATACCAATATGCCTTCCTTGTTAGCTGAGCCTGTTGCTGTGGAAGCAGTAATTGAGCCAAACCTCTGAGACATTAGTGAGTGAAACTGGGTCTTGTTTTCCATTTCAGCCATTTCTGCACCAGGATCTGATGTAGCACTGACAGGCTTCTCTGCTGCCACCCTGAACACAACCGTGCCCTGCTGATCTGACACAACAGGGACCGGTTTCTTGGGTTCCTGAAAGCCGATGACTGTGTTCTTGCTGCTAAACAGGTCCTGAGGGGTATGTCTTGATAGTTTGATTTACAGGCTCCATTTAATTTGGGTCAGAGAGAGGCAAAGCTGTCTTTTTCCTAATGTCATGGCTGGCAGTAAAAAAATTCCTGTTTTTCGATTTTTGGTGTTTGCCAGTCAACGGCATTTTAGGAAAGTACTTAGAAAAGTTGGTGTTGGTAGTTCTGGAAGTTCCTTTTCTACATTGTGTGAAGAAGTTCTACTTGTTCTGGTCCATTTCCTTATTTATTTATTCATTTTTTCTGTTTTTCAGTCTCTCGTCGGTTAAAGTCCCAAATACATTTTTCACAGTTCATGAGGTTCTGCTCTGGTTCCCAGTTGTCATCATGTGTGTCATAACTTTTCCACTGAACCAAATACTCTGTCTTCCCTTTTTTGTCTTGTCTTTCATCAACAATAGTTTCAACCTAAAACTCGTGGACAGTCATGAATAAAGAGATAGGATTGGGGCAGTTGCTGTGCCAACTTTGTTTCATTTGAATGGCCACATAGCCCCTTCTTTTATCCTCCAGTGCTTCACCACGTACTGGGTATGGATGAGCCTCTTCCACTTCGTGACCTCGGGCGTAGTAAAAGTTGTGTGAAGAGGCAGCTATGCTATGTGCCTTAAGCTCTTCACACTTATTCCATAGTTGGACAGCATGAGTTTGGTCTCATGGTGCCAAGAGAGTTGTCTTAACAGCCTCAGGTAAGAGTAGATAAATCCACAGCTCCTACTCTCTGGAGTAGTGCAGAAAGCTTCCCACTTGCCTTTTACTCACTTTTGTCCTTGCTATGACGATTATATTGAACATTCTAATGTTGTAACATTTTTAAAGTTATGCTTGCTTACCTTCGAAAACATACAAAACCCTTACTTCCATTTAGCTTTGACCCCATTATTGTACGTATTCGGTTCTCAAAATTACACGTTTAAGTATTGCATGTCAAAAACACGTTAGTGAGAGCTTCTTAGAAACTCTATTAGTGTTTCAAATTACATGTAGAACAGACTGTGTAGTTGCACATTGCTATTTTTTGTATCTTTTATAAATATTTCTGTATTTCTCTTTATCATAGTCTATTTGTTTATACTGCTGTTTAGTGTCCACTCATTTTACCTTAATGTACCTTACAAAGGATTTCTTTGTGTATATCGGGTTGTCTAATGGTAAAATCTCCCAGCTTTAATCTGGCAATGTCATAATTTCCTCCTCAATTTCACGGACAATTTCTTTGATCATAGATTTCTGTTTGAAGGTTTTTTCTTACATCATTTGAAATATGTGAGTGTACCGCTCCCTGGTTCTTCAATTTCAGATAAAAATTGCTGATTATTTTTGATGGTTCTATGTAGATGACTAGTCACTTTTGCTGCTTTCAAGATTCTTTTTTTTTAGATGGTCAATTATCATGTAAGTTCATCTTTCTTTAAGTTTATCTTAGTGGAAGTTTGTTGAACTTTGAGTGTTTATTTATTCTCTCAAATGTGTAACATTTTAATCATTTTTAAAAATAGTCTCCCTGTTTCTTTGCCTCTTCCTTTCAACTTCCAAAATGAGTAACTGTTTGCTTGATGATTTCCCACTGGTGTCTAGGCTATGTTGACATTCTTCACTTTTTTTTCTTTCTTTTCCTGACTTAATAATTTCAACTGCCCTTTCTTTAGGTTTGCTGACATTTTTGTCTTCTCTTTACTCAAGTGTGCTTTTAATTGTATGTAGTAAATTTTTATTTCAGTTGTTTTACTTTGTGTCTATAGAAATTATTAAAATAATATTGTATTTATTAATAATTATTTTATTCATAGTTTTTTTGTGCTTCTTTGGTTTATTCTATCAGCTTCCTACGAACATTAATTAAAAAATATATTTTTTAGTAAGCCTGCCATTTGGACAATCAAGGAAAGCCTTCTGTTTCTTATTCTTTTTTTTCTTAAAGTGAGCCATAGTTTTCTGTTTCAGATTCTAGTTTATGACTTTGCTGATACCGAACAAGAGCATTTAATCTTTTTAAAATATATATTTTATTGCATTTTACGTTTTGGGGTACATGTGAAGAACATGCAGTATTGTTGTACAGGTACACACATGGCAATGTGGTTTGCTGCCTTTCTCCCTATCAACTATATCTGGCATTTCTCCCTGTGTTATCCCTCCCCAGCTCCCCATCCCTAGCTGTCCCTCCCCTAGGTCCCCCACCAGAGACCCCGGTGTGTGATGCTCCCCTCGTTGTGTTCATGTGGTCTCATTGTTCAACACCCGCGTATTAAGTGAGAACATGCAGGGTTTGATTTTATGTTCTTGTGTCAGTTTGCTGAGAATGATGATTTCCTGGGTCATCCATGTCCCTAGAAAGGACACAAACTCATCTTTTTTATGGCTGCATGGTATGCCATGGTGTGCATGTGCCATAATTTCCCTGTCCAGTCCAGCACTGATGGGCATTTGGGTTCGTTCCAATTCCTTTGGTATTGTATACAGCACACATTCATGTGCATGCGTTCTTATAAGAACATTTAAATTTTTTAAGTACTATTATTTGAAAATCAGGTTTCTTTTTTTATGATTGGCTGGAGTTTTGTTTATTCAACATGTAGGCTCTTTCTGTCCTGGTCATCAATCCTACTGAAATTTTTTTTGAGCCTTTCTTGGTCCTGTGCTGTTTTTGGGAACATATTTTTAATATTGTTAATATTTCAGTTTATTCCAAATTTTCATTTACATGTGGTTATTTTTTAATTTTCTGTCCTCTAATGTCTGATCTCATAAGAGGAAAAAAGAAACATTAGGGAAAAAATAACCTAGCTTTTTAAATAATCTTCTGAAAGTTGCTTGAGCTAGAGGAGGAAAAGCCTGAAAACTGTTTCAGAATAAAACAATGACTATTCACCTTTATTGAGACCTCCATAATCAAAAGCAGCAATCGGTGCATAAGTCCTCTTGAGATTTGGAAGGCAGGGACCTTGCTCTTGAAAGTTGCTCCACAACTATTTGCAAGGCAGCATGCCACAGCAATAAATAGCTACTGTTGATCTGTGCTATAAAGCTGATAAAATTTCATTGTTGTTTCCTATGCAAATCTTACTTTTGAAGCTGTAAACCTTCAGATAGTCTCAGAATTCCAAGATAATTGCATAATACCGATTCTGCTACTGGATCTATTGTTTAGCTGAAGAGACAGATATATAGTGTTCTGCAGTCCATTTCATGCCTTTCCCAGAACTTTGCACCATTTTACTTTTGGCCTCTGTGTCTTAATAAATAAATGATTTTTTTACAGCAGATTTGAGCAGCTAAATACTCCATAAATCTGAACAAATGGAAACTGAAGTAGTCCAGTCAGAATTAAAGAACAAATAATGTGAATAAAACCTAAGAAGTAAATAGAACACCTTGAGATACAACAATACCTGTAATATGGATGTCTCATAAATACAGAAAAGAGGAGGCAAAAAGAATATGTGAAGGCAAAAGTGGCTGAACATTTTCCAAACTTAATTGAAAAATCTGAATCTACAAGTTGAAGAAGGGCAAAGGTCATCAACCAGAATATAACCAATAATAACTCCATTTAAAGTTCACAGCTCACATGTAAAGTTACTGCAAGTTAAACCTTACTTACTCTAACATTTAGTTACTTGATTTCCATGTGCTCTTTAGATTATTTGATCCTCACTTTCTCTTTTGCCCATTTAAAAATATTAGTTAATGAAAAATGTTTCTGTATTTTTAATATTATACCTAGTTATAGTCAGGATTTCCATTATTATTGTAAACTTAATAGAACCTACTTTGGATAATACTAACTCATGTGAATAATCTAAAGTTTAAAATCAACAACATAAAATATGCTGTACTTTTGCATGCTTCTAGGACCTAGAACTGGAAATATCATTTGACCCACCAATCCGATTACTGAATATATATCCAAAGGATTAAGAAACATTACAGTCACTCAAGAGCCAATACAAAAAAAAATTGTAAAAACAGAAAGGGACAAGTAACCTGTTATATATGAGCAGTTTTGATTAAAATTAACAGATGACTGTTCAGCAGTTACCATGGAAGTCGGAATGTGGTAGGATGTCAGAAGAAAATGCTATCAACCATGAAATCTATAACTGGTAAAATGACACTCAAGCAAAAATATCTAGATGAAAAGGAAAGCTAAAAGAAATTGTGACTAATCCTTACCTCAAAAAAATGCTCTTCTTACAACCCTGGCAAAGTTACCTATTAATGAATACTCAGTGTATACAGATACAATCTGAGACAATAATATGAATTAAGAAAAATGGATAACTCCAAGATCAGTTCTTGATTGGGTCCATGTTTTTTTGAAAGGCTTGAAACTGCCTGCTCTGAGATTTTGCTTTTATTTTTATCTATGAAGCACTGATCTTTTTTCCAATTTCAGATATTATTTTTATGTATGAGATTTATTTTTTTGTCTCTTAAAAATGTAGTTTAAAATACTTAAATTAATTGTTACATTAATTTGGAATCCTAGATGTTAGGGTTTGGTTTTAGTGACTACGTTGTGAAGTTTTCAGTTTGGTTTTTATTAATTGATGTTATTAATTCCATATAAAATATATGAGGTAAGATTCTCTATTATAAAGTATATTTTGATTTTATGTGAAACAAAAATACAATAATTTGCTTACAAAGTAACTTTCAAGTACATATCCAAAGAAAATAATAAGGGAATCATCATCTAAGCATGTAGCAAGATTAACAAGTATGACCATCAGGGGGAAGCCTGTTTAATTTGATTAAAATATAGCCAGGTTAAATGGGCAAGGTCCTTATGACTAAAACTCTGAAAGCAATTGACACTAAAAGCCAAAATAGACAAAAGGGACCTAATTAATGTAAAGAGCTTCTGCTCAGCAAAATAAATGATCATTAGAGTGAACCAGGAACCAATAGAATGGAAAGAGTATTTTGCAATATATCCATCTGACAAATGGCCAATATCCAGAACCTACAAAGAACTTAAGCAAATGTAAAAAAAAAAAAAAAAAAAGAAAGAAAGAAAAATCGAACACCACCATCAAAAACTGGGTGAAAGATATGAACAGACATTTGTCAAAAAAGACATTTATGCAGCCAACGAACATGAAGAAACGCTCATCATTACTGGTGATTTGAGATATGAAACTTAAAATCACATTGAGATATCATCTCCTGCTAGTTAGAATTGCAATCATTAAAAAATCAGGAGACAACAGATGCTGGAGAGCAGGTGGAGAAATAGGAACACTTTTACACTGTTGATGGGAGTACAAATTAGTTCAAACATTGTGGAAGACAGTGTAGTGTGGTGATTCCTCAATGACATAGAAATGGAAATTCCATATGACCCACCAATTCCATTACTGACTATTTACTCAAAGGTTTATAAACCTTCCTATTATAAAGACACATGCACATGTATGTTTATTGTGACATTGTTTACTATAGCAAAGAACTGAAACCAACCCAAATGCCCATCGATGATAGACTGGACAAGGAAAACGTGGCACATTAACACAATGGAATACTATGTAGCCATAAAAAAACGATGAGTTTGTGTCCTTTGTGGGGACATGGATGAATCTGGAAAATATCATTCTCAGCAAAATGACACAAGAATAGAAAACCAAACACCACATGTTCTCACTCCCATGTGAGTGTTGAACAATGAGAGCACTGGACACAAGAAAGGGAACATCACACACTAGGGTCTTGTTGGGGGAGACTAGGGAGGGATGGGGGTAAGGAGTTTGAGGAGAAATGGGGAGAAAATCCAGATGTAGGTGATTGGGGGATGGAGGCAGCAAACCCCATTGCCATGTATATACCTATGCAACAATACTGCATGATCTGCACATGTGCCCCAGAATGTAAAGTAGGATTAAATTTTTTTAAATGCCTTTGTTCAGCACCTGCAAACTTGTTTTAATGCCAATGTGTCCTTCATGTATATAAAGTCAAGCCCTGTCTTTGTCTAACCACTCAGCCGTTTTGGATGTGAATCTCAGCTGGGCTGATGGACACCTAAAATAAACTGCTTCTGCAACCTCACGGGTCTCTTCAGTCTCTAATGTTCTATATCAGATTGGTTTACTTATTCTGGATATTGATATAAATGAAATTATACATTATGTGACCTTTTGTGTTCAGCCTCTTTAACTAAAATGATTTCAAAATTTTTCCACATTGTAGTATTAATGTCTCAATACTTTTTACAGCTTAACATTATGCCATTTTATGAATATACTACATTTTGTTTTCCTATTATCTGTTGTTGGACATTTGGTTTGTTTCCATCATTTAGTAACTGACACTAATGTCTCTGTGAATGTAACCGTAAATATTTTTGTTTGAATACATGTTTTACATTATTTTATGTATGTTTCTGGGAGTGGATTTGCTAGACCCTATGATAATTCTGTTTAGCTTTCTGCACAACCACCAAACTGTTTTCCGCAACATGTGTATCATTTTACATAAGTATTTCTTCACTTCCATTTCAACCCTTCTTATTTTCTTTGTTCTAATAATGGCAATTATAATGCCTATCAAGTGGTATATTATCATGGATTTGACTTGTGTGTGTCTGAGGCAAGTGATGTTGGCCATCTTTTCATGTGCCGTATGTGTATCTTTGAAGAAAATTTCTTCCTAGTCCTTTGATTTTAGATGGATTCTTGGTCTGTCATCGAGGATGGAGTACAATAATGCAATATCAGGTCACAACTTCTGCCTCCTGGAATAAAGCATTTCTCCTGCTTCAGTCTCGTGAACAGCTGGAACTACAGGTTCATGCCATCACGCCTAGCTAATTTTTATATTTTCAGTAAAGACAAGGATTCATTATGTTGGCCAAGATAGTCTCAATCTCCTGATATTGTAATTAGCCAATGTGATGGGATTACAACTGTATGTCACCACAGCTTGCCCATTTTTTTATTTTGGGGTGTGGATGGGTGTTCTTTTTGTTCTGCAGTTGTAAGAAGTCTTTCTATATGCTGTATACTAGACTCACACCATATATATGACTTGCAAACATTTTGTTCCATGTTGTTTTGTTTTTCAGTATTTTGACAGTGTTCTTTGATGCAGAAAAGTCTTTAGTTTCGACGAAGTTCAGTTTATCTATTTTTTTTCTGATCATTCAGGGATACAGCCAAGAAATCATTGAGAAATTCAGAGCTAATAGTCACATGAAAAGATATCAAATGTCACTTAGCCGTTGGGTATGTGAATATCTAATCCATAATGTGACTACCACTTTATACCCATTGAAATGTCTTTTAATTTTTAAGTTGGAGAGTTTTTGGGGAAATTGGAACTGTTTTGAATTGCTAGCAAGAATGTAAAATGATGGTAATTGTTGCATAACATAAGCCTAGTTCGTGCCACAGAGCTATACACTTACAAATGTTTGAAATGGTGCATTTTATTATGGATCTTCTACCACATATAATGAAAGCTTTCTCAGAAGTGGTACTAGTTCCATGTTTGATGAAAGAAGACACTCCCCTTCTAGAATTAATAGAAGCCTTTGTATTCATGCTGGTACCACACAGCCCTGGCTCTTCCACATGCCTAGTATGATCTCACAAACCAGCATGATTCCACTTCCTCCTGGTCCATTTGTGCCTTTTTCCATCATTCTATTCTCCTATACAACTTACTTCCTGACCCTACAAACCACTGTCAATTACAGGTCTGTTTACCAACTCTGTATAGTGTTCTATAAAGTCATTATACAATATGTGATCTCTTCAAACTGGCTTTTTAAATTTAGCTTTATGTATGTTAGATGCATTCGTGGCTTTGCATGACTTCTTCAGTTACTCCCCTTTTTTGCTCAGTAGTAGTTAATTTCATGGATATACCTGGCTTGTTTTTATTGAAGGGCATCCTGACTCCCTAAAGTATTTGGTCATTGTCAAGAGAGGCAATATACATAACTGCATGTAACTTTTAATTAGATGTGAGTTTCCAAAGCAGTTGTCTGAATACCTAAGTGTGCAATCATTAGCCTACATGGTAAGACCATGTATACCTTTGGAAAAAATGGCCAAAATTGTGGCAGAGAAAAAAAATTGTATAAAGTTGCCACACAACTATGCATTCCACCAGAAAAGAATGAATGTTTCTGTTGCAGTTGTTACTGTTTGTTCATTTATTCTGGGCTGCCAAAAAGCATGCATGTGTTGTGCCACAGAAAATCAATTATAAAAAACATCCCTTAAGCTCTACTTAACAAAAACTAAGGAAACACATTTTTTGAAAATTTTTCTAGTGCACATAGTCAGACTGTTAGAGGTTTTAAGAAGGTATTCTGCCTTTATGTTATCACTGATGGCTTCCATTTTTTAGCTTCTGGCTGTAAAACATACTGCCTACACTCTGGTAAAAAATGAAACCTGTAAGACTAATTGGATGAGTATAGAATTTGTAGCCCAGTGAACTTTTTATTCTCATGGCCACATTCCTGAATTAATGCTGGTTTCAACTAAGCAGAGATAAAGAGCTTAGTCTGGAAGCCATTAGAATAACGGTGTCCATATGAGCTACAAATACCTAGCAAAAGAGTGGAATTTTCAAGAATAAGTAAACTGGCATGTTTCAATACCAGGTCTTCCTGACTACAACTGAGAGATTTATAAAATATTCTCTCTGTGTCTACATGGTAAAAAGCTTTCCGCAGTCTGTACCCTCATGAATTATATTCTGATACACTGGAACTTCTTTGACGCTGAGATTCTGAGAAACAAAATCACTTGAGTTCTTTTGCACAAAGTTGTGGCCATTTTACGAGCAAGAGTTCTGACCTACCTAGTAAAACCACAGTTTCAATAATATCCAATGACAAAACTTTTATTTGCTATTCCAGACAACCCAGATCTTTGTAGGCAGGATAACATTAACCCTGCATTCTTGGCAGCCATATAGAGGAAGTCTACAAAAGACAATTTTCTAAACTCAGAGAAAAAAAATCTTTTGGAGAATTCTTAACTTCACCTTCTTGGTGCTTTACTTGGCTGCCTTGTGAAAGGCCACCAACAGCCATATCATCAGTTTCTTCAGTTATGTCATCCCAAAAATTTACATATCTGTGTTGCAGAAAATTCTCTATGAACATGATACTCCTAAGTTTCAAGTATCTTTTCTACTCCAGGAAACTAAATACATTTTTTAAAAAAGCTTTTTTTAAAATATGGTTTAAAGTATATTATTTATTAAATAGGGAATCCTTTTCCCATTGTTTGTTTTGGCGAGGTCTGTCAAAGAACAGATCGTTGTACATATATGGTATTATTTCTGAGGCCTCTCTTCTGTTTCATTGGTTTATGTATCTGTTTAAGTACCAGTACCATACTGTTTTGTTTACTGTAGCCTTGTAGTATAATTTGAAGTCAGGTAGCACGATGTCTCATTGTTTCTTATTTTCTTTTTCTTTTTGCTTAGCATTGTCAGATGTACTGGCTCTTTTTGGTTCTGTATAAAATTTATTTATTTATTTTTTCTGATTATGTGAAGGCTGGAGAATTCTCATTAGATTTTAGTAGATTGCTTACAGTAATTATGGGGTTTGGCCCTGTTGTTTCATAAGCATTCCAGTACACACACCAGAAAGTTATTTTGTTTTCCATTCTTCTACAAAATGACTGGGACTCCAATTCAGTTTTCAATAAGCACTGTCTTTCTTCCTGTTGGGACTAAATATTCTGCTATCCGTTCATGTTACTTTTGTCTTTCATCCTCGCTCTTTCTAGATTTCTTTCTCTTTATACTTTTAGACTGGCTCTGGTAAATATATTGTTAATCTCCAAATGTTCTGCTGACCATATTTCCCGCAACATATACAGTTTGGTTTAGGAGTATTGTATGAATGCCAAATTTTCTGCAACATATAGAGTTTGTTTAAGAAGTACTGCAGCATCTCCCCACATAAAATGAAACACCTAAATTATGTTTTTGAATGCTTCTATATATCTATCAGAGTCATCGGAAAACTTGACTAGAATTAGCTTCATTTTTCTAAGGGCTTGCAATGAAAAGTTTCATTGGGTGCCACAGGGAGAGAAATAGATAATATAGCTATAGAAAAGCCTGGTAAAGGAGGACAAGTAGAGCGTTTAGAAGTTTAAGGGCTTCCCAGGGGTTTGTCTCTCTGACTTTTGCAAATTTTCTTCTGTAAGCTGGCTTGACCTCACTGCCAAAAGGCCAGAGTCAATTTTTAAATGCTTACAAATATCTGGGTTCTCAAGTCAAAGAAAGTTTGTACATTGGAAATTCAAATTATTGGCTCTCCCATCTGAAGTAAAGATCTAGAAATTAGATACCATTAAAATGAACACTTCTCTGAAAAGGTCAGGAGTGTCTGTCTGGTATAATTTCCACGGCCCTGTGCAGTCTAATCTGAGACTTTACTTTTCTCAGGGTTTTAGGGACAAAAAGTATCCAGTGTTTCAGAATGCACTAGAGAGAAGTGCAGACTAAAGGTAGTTTGCTACCTATCTAGAAAATAAGGGAGATAAAGAGTCCCTTACTTATTTATTTATATATTTATTTAAAATATAATGATATAATAATAAATGTGTGTGTGTGTGTGTGTGTGTGTGTCTGTGTTTGTATAACCTGAATATAAGAAGCCTTAGTGGCCCTGGGTGGGAATAAAGATAGGAAAAAACGTTTCCTCTTATGTCATAACAATCCATCTCCTCTGTCTCTAGTGGTCAACCTAGTCGCTACTTGAGGATGCAAGCATAAGCTTCATCTATGGCTTCAGAGAAACAGCTAGCTGGCAGGAGTAGTCCATTTACCTGTGCAAGTACCTACTTCTCCAATAGTGATTAGTTGGCTGTCTTCTAAGCCCATTCAACCCAAAAGACTTCCAGGCACCCTGGATGCCTGGGAGAGATTATGTAGTAGTTGAATTCGAGCAAGAGCATTTTACAGAATTTGCGACCCTATATGGTCACTGGTATTCCTTACTATGGCCCCAAGAAAACATAGACATCCCAGTGAATAAGTCCTATTGAGTTTGAAAGACTGCAGTCTCTTCTTGTTTAAATAGCAATACAGCTGGAAGCAGAACAAGTGTCTCAACAAATATGAAAATTTTATTGCTTTCCTTCTTATATTAAAATATAAATGAGGTTTAAATTTGCCTCTCAAGGGCAGCAGCTATTGACTGTTGAAAGCGGAGATTTTCTGCTAACAGACTGGACATATGATTTCACTATTAGAGAGACATGGGAGGAAAAGAAAGTAAAAAGCTAGAACTTTTGGTCAAAGAGCTCACAAGTCTCCCCACAGAGAAAAATCCATTCTTACTAGATAGCCCTGTAAAATCTGAAATCTTAAACAAAAATTGATTCTAAAGCCTTTTCTTTCAAAAGTTAGTAAAAGAGTGTTAAGGTTTGATAGACATTTTCTACAGTATGCCCCTTAGATTAATGGAACAGTGCTGAGTTCTTTCATGAAAAAGAAAAAAAAAATGGAGAGGTGAGTATCCATTCACGGTAAAACAACCTCCCACACAGCATTGTAAGTACCTAACATGGGGGCTCCAAAGGCTTTTACCAGGTTAAAATTTAGACTAAAATCTTGAACTTTGTTTCCGAGATACCACACATAGCAACTTTTTGAATAAAATTTCTGATTGCTAAGATGCCACTGAATTCACCAAAAATTGTATTCCCTGATGGCAACATTGCATACAAAAAAGACATAAAAGACATAATGGAACATGAAAAAAAGCAAGAAAATGCAACAGAAAATTCTGGAATTCCTGAAGCCAACTTCTTGATGGGCTGTCATGGACTGGTCTTACTCCCAATGCCTTTAGGTAACCCTGAGCTGTAGCCTTGATCAGAAACTTTAAATTGCCTCAGGATCTCTTTGAAAGTTGCATGCATGGAATAGCTCCTTTGTGAAGGAAATCTAGGTTTGAAGACCGCCAAAACTTTCATTACCTGAGGATGAAGGGGGATTGTCAAAGTTCTCTCCAGCAGGGCTGTCACGTGTGTGTGTGTGTGTGTGTGTGTGTGTGTGTGTTTCAGTCTCTTGGATGTATATATGTGTGTGTTTCAGTCTCTTGGATGTGCCCCTATATTTATCAGTCACTTATTGTGAGGTATCCTGCAGAGTCTCTTGTCTCGCTGCAAAAATAATAATGACTTTAGGTGCAAAGGGTGAAGATAGAGTGAAAGTGTAAGAATCAAATGTCAATAAATAAATAACTATTCATAGCAGAGACCAGGGATACAGTGAGTTTCTCAATATGAGGCAGATTCTGATGTTTTTATGAACTAGGAAAATAGTGGGCTTACTAGTCTTGAAGAAATTACTAGTTGGCTTGGCTCGGAAACTCAACCTAGGATTAATTAGTAACTTAAGTGAGAATATTTTTCCTTGTTTTTTTATTAATTGCATTTTAGGTTTTGGGGTACATGTGAAGAACATGCAAGATTGTTACATAGGTACATATGTGGCAGTGTGATTTGCTGCCTTCTTCCCCTTCTCCTATATCTGGCATTTCTCCCCATGCTATCTAAGTATAGTTTGGTGGGTGCAGGAGATCAGTGAGTCGGGAGTGCTGATTGGTTGGTCAGAGATGAAGTCATAGGGAGTGAAAGCTGTCTTCT
>CAUYLG010066842.1:0-100139 GCA_963573385.1 Cacajao melanocephalus
TAGCTTAAGGAAATTGGATTGACTTGCTTGATAGAACTTCTTTGGCATGTATTGCTTGACCAAACAACTGAAATTTTGAACTACGGAGTTTATATTTGAATTTCTACACGATAATACATTATATATTCCCACGAAAGCCTACCTCATTGTACTTTCGTTGTATCATTAATTCATTGAAAATAATTTAGCCCACCAAGACAAAGATTGAATTCTATTCATTTTTTATCTTTGTATATAGCAGATTCTATGCTAGAGGCTTTGAATCAGTGGAGAATATCACACAATTCATAAGCTTTAGAATCTTCCAATCTTGGAGAAGGGATAAAAAAATAAACTATGAATCACAGGTATGGGTAAATGGTATAAATAGAGAATGTTTAAACTGTAAGGAGAAAAAAAGCCTGCTTAAAAAATATTGTTTATTTAAACTTAAGATTTTAGTTGTCTTAAAGTATGCATAGTACTTCCCAATATGGAACAAAAAGGAAAAGGCTTTAGATGAAATAAGAAAATGTACATGCATCTGGAAGCAGGTGAGTATTAAGCATGTTTAGAAAAGTTTAAGTAGCTTGATGCAATTGAAATGAAATATAGAGATTGGCAGAAGACAAATATGGAAAAATATAAAAGAGCCAGATCATGATGGGTATCCAATGCCAAGGTAATGATTTAAGACTTTACCTTGCAGGCAGTTAAGAGCCGTTGAAACAGGGAATGATTTCATGATATTTGTGTTTTAAAATGTAAGCCTTTGTGTGAAGCATACATGGAAAATAGAGGAAGATAAGATGCAGGTTGCTTAGCTAGGAGCCTGTTGTAAAAGCTCAGAAGACATACCAAAAGGGCATGCACAAAAGCAATGACACTTAGGATGGAGTCACCATCATGAACAGGCTTGATGAATAAAGTGATAATGTAGAAAAACCATGAAGAAGATAAATGTGTTATGCAACTGTAAGGGCATGTAAAATAGAACTGTAGCAAAGACTTACTGTTTGCAAAACCTATTTCCTCCCTTCCTGGGCATAGAATTAGACTCAATATTACAGCTTCCCCTTTGGTATGTGGTGGCCATGTACTGATTTCTGGCTAATGGAATTTAATGAAAATCTCCTCCGGGTCAGACCCACATTGCTTCCTCTTCCACAGGGTAGGGACTATCACGGTGACACTTGACACCATCTGTTGAAGATGGGTAAGACTTACAAGATGGACAGATACAATGTCCCTGAGGTACTACTGCTTAAAAAAAAAACTGCCCCAAATCAAGAACATTTAATTTTTAATTTACATCAGTGAAACATAAACTTTGGAATTTGTTTATTTGGGCAGCTAACAATATCTTAACTGATATAAAGCCTTAATTCAAGAAAGTCCATCGTGGTAACAAAAGTTTTTTTCTATATTTATCATAGTATCTCTCTATAAGTGTAGACATCTATAACTACAGTACACATGTATAGTATACAACACATATATTTACATTATTGTTAATACAAATTTTTGTTTAAAAACATTCAACACTGACTTGCTATGGGAATAGGGCCAGGCATGGTGGCTCACACCTGTAATACCAGCACTTTGGGAGACCAAGGTGGGCAGTTCACCTGAGGTCAGGAGTTTGAGACCAGCCTAGCCAACATGGCAAAACCCTGTCTACTAAAAACACAAAATTTAGCAGGACATAGTGGCATATGCCTGTGGAGGCTAAGGCAGAAGAATTGCTTGAATCTGGGAGGTGGAGGTTGCAGTGAGCCGAGATGGTGCCACTGCACTCCAGCTTGCGAGACAGTGCGAGATTCCATATAAAAAAAAAAAAAAAAAAAAAAAAAAAAATTAAGCTCACTGGTACCTAATATAAAAAGTAGGCTATGCCCCTATAACAACAGAGCAATCCCCCAAATCTGTTTAGATAGTCATTTACTTATTTGGATTTATGGCAAGATTTATATTGCTATCTACAAATAAATATCAATAGTTAAAGAGATTTTATAGCTTTTTGACATTCAATATATTATGCAGGTTTAAAAGGCTCTGGAAAATGAATGAACTATCTAAGCTGAATAACTTTCCACTTGTAAAAAGGCTTCTTAAAGTATAGAGCCTGCAGATTTAATACTTAATCTTGCTTATTTAAGCATGTGGTAAAACGTGGACAGGTTATTCATTTGACAGAACAATCCTGATGGAACAACGCAGTCCCCACAGGGCTACAGCCAAAATGAAAGAAATGACAGACACATCCTATAAGGGGAAATAATTGAAGGAATGCTTGGTTTTAATGTTTCTCTTAAAAAATATTATCTTACTTCTCTTTTGATATGAAGCCCTCTTCCTTACCTGTAAAATGCTCATTTGTTATATGATCTGGGTATATTCTATTGAGATGTTTTTGGGCCAGTCCAAGTGCCTGAAATACTGCAGAAGCTCTCTTACGTTATTTTGCACATGCAATAGCTTGTCTGATTTTGCATTATGGTCTTACAAGAGTAGTTTCAATTTACCAGTTAATAGTTTAAATAAAGGCCTGAAATACTGTGGCCAACTGGGTCTCCAAGTCAGGCATTAGCTATTTGATAAAGCCATTAAAAACACAGAGGATGTACATCTTTGATTAATACAAATAATAGAAAATTTCCTAAATAATGTTTTGTCCTGGGCTGCTTCCAAAGTAGTAATTCACAAAATATGACTTTTTTTTTTTTATTGGGGAGGTTATAAAAATTTGTTTGTTGGAGGTAGAGAAGGAAATGCAATTAAAGGCTAAATTCAGACTCAGATTTCATTTTAACCAAAAGAATATGTGTGATTTGGACAGCAGTCACCTAGGCACTTCCTATTTTAAGGCAGTGCACATTGTCAGCAAATCAAATTATCCAATAGCAAAACTACATCTGGCAGAGCTATCTATGCCAGGTAACCTTAAATAGATGCTAGGGGGTAGTTAGCTGTGTTGCAACACTGGGCTTTGCTGGTAAAAATTATCTAAAGTTCCTCTTTGTAGCATTGCTATTAAAAGAATAAAATGGGAAGAGGTGAAATGAAAACATTAAGCTTGTGGGTATTTGTGTGTGTTTTAATGTCCCCTTTACATTTGAAAGTGCGAACAACAGCATATTTAAAATAAAGAAACTCTGGGGTTTCATTTTATGTATTTTTTATTTTCCTTTTGTATATGACCTTTATAAAATAGGGCTTTAGATCATATATGCTTTAATAAAGGCCTATTATAAATAATTTACATTTAGGAAATCAAGAAGCTTTGAATTGAGATTGACTTAAGGTACCAATCTAATCTGAAAATGCCCAATTAAATTACTTTTGTTGTCATTAATCTGAGGAAAAGCTTTAATTTTTAATCTCATCAAAGGAGTATGTGGAGGGCTATTTACAATAATTTTCTTAAATGTACTACACTTTGTAAGGCTGATTCAAATCCACATTTGTGGACTGCACAACACACACCCACACAGACACACAGACACACATAGATACACAGACACATTCCTAGTCTGGTCAATTCAGATCTAATAACAGTTTTATTTTTCCTCCTATGGGCAAAGATGGCAGTTATATATGAAATCCAAAGTAGGCCTGGAGTCTCCAATAGGGTTGTACATCTAGTGTTTGTTTTACTGCAAATATTAAACAAGAAACACAGTCTTTCCTATATGCAATGTTCTAAGCAAATGTGTCCACATGTATGACATTCAAAACATGTCATTGGTTCTGCAACAGTCATGATGTTTTGGGAGGAGGCATGATGTTTCTTTTAAAAAGAAAAGTAGGAAAAAAAAAACCTCTGTGAGAATCTTTGGCGATATCTGAGTTCAGAATTTAAGAATTTCCTAGGCTGTTCAGTATCAGCAAGAACAAACCAAGCCTTTCACTTAATAAATTAAATCACTGTTGCCCAAAGAATGAGTTGGTATGAGAGTTTTGAGGTCTTTAGCCCTTATCCTAAATATTCTGAAAAGTTATAATTTATTCAAATGTATTTGTTCCCTGAAATATAATACTTGTTTTCTCTTTAGCCATAAACTAGGAATGAGGTTGAAAATGGCAAAGTGTAGAGCATAGGATTCAGAAATTCATAAAGTCATGAATAAACTTCTAACTAACCTGCATGTGATACCCAACCATACTAGTTTATTCACCCTAAGATTGTCCATCCTGTAACTCAAAACCCTTTGTCAGGTCTGAGAAATGCTTTGTTTTCTTAACCTGATGTTGTTTTAAAAGGCAATACCCAGATGTTCTGGGTTTGTGATAAAGAGAGAATTAATGAGTCTGTCTGTCTGACTGGAGCCTATTTATGAATCTGTATGGATGCCAATTGCAGGTTAAAGTGCGATGTTCCTGGTGCACAGAGGACTCACAAACATTTTAGAGAAAATAAAAGGTTTCAATTAATCTTTCCTTTAAACACTTTTCATTTTCACAGTCTACCAAGAAATAGATTCAGGCATGTTCTGGGATCACTTTAAAACCCTGATCTGTTATTTCTTCTTTTGCCTCTTCTCCATTTATAAAACCTTAACGCAGTTGCCTCTGTTGATGCAAGTCAGGCTTTGCTCTGCTTTGTTGCTTTAACCTTAAGCTTTACTGTAAGCTGTGCAAACTAAAATTACAGATCTCTCTTCATTTTCCAAGTTGTTTCCCTCTAAGAAATCCCCTTTGTCTTTTTCCTAAGTAAAAGATACTAAAAATATGTTTGAATAGAAACTGTAGCAATAATGACCTTGGCTGAAGTTTTGGCTGAGCATGACCCGCATGAACCAAGAGGAAAATTCTACCTATGGTAAGCTGAAGGTCACCAGGGCCTTCTCAAAGTATTTTCAGTAAAGCTATTTCATTTCTTTTCTTTATTTCCATTTTTTTTCTAAGCACTGAACATAAGAAATCATGATACAAATAGGTTCTACATCCATCGTCTCTTGACAAGTGAAATACTGACCTTCTCTAACTCAGGGTAGTATGATCCCTGATTTCTGTCTAAAAACTTGAAATAATCTTATTGCGTTATATTCTCCTTTAGCTACTAAAGAGGGTTTGTATGTAAATCCCATTTGTACTAATGAGATTGTGTGTGTAAATTACTGTATATGGAGGCGGGACTGTGCCCCATGGAATTGATGTGTTGGTTTAGAAATTACAATGTGTAACACGTCTCTTATCCTGTAGATCATAATGATTTCATAGTGCAATTAGCTAATCACAATTTAGTGACTATTCAGTTGAAGGTGTTATCTTTTATTCATATCCAACCATCTACTTTAGAAAATAATAAATGTCCATATGGTTAACCATTTAAAGACCAGCCTTCTTTAGGCCTATAACATTTGCTAAAATGCTCATAAATGTATTCAGCAAAAATAATTATAAGAATGATAGATTTTTAACATCAAGTATTAAAAAATGAAGATTGAAACTACTGTGGGCCAAAGAGAAAGAAACCATGGGTTTCTTTACTTTTTCTGATATTATTATTATAAGAATTTGTTGGCTGGGCATGGTGGCTCACACCTGTAGTTCCAGCACTTTGGGAGGCTGAGACAGGCAGATCACAAGATCAGGAGTTCAAGACCAGCCTGGCCAACATAGTGAAACCCCATCTCTACTAAAGTTACAAAAATTAGCCAGGCTGGTGGTGGGTGCCTGTAATCCCAGCTATTTGGGAGGCTGAGGCAGGAGAATCCCTTGAATCCAGGAGGACGAGGTTGTAGTGAGCTGAGACCATACCACTACACTCCAGCTTAGGTGATAGTAGCAAAAATACTGTTTAAAAAACAAAACAAAACAGAGTTTGTTTAAAATCATTTCTTTTTCTGAAATATAGCAGATTTCAATTATTTCTCAATAAGCAGCTTCATCCTAAATGTTTTAGTGATTTCAAGAACTTATTGGATTTTATTTATTTACTTGTCGTGGACCTGACAGTGCTCATAGACTAAAACTTAAGGAGTACTGGGGGCCTACTGTGAATCTATAATCAAAATATTTGACTGTAAGTTTTCTCTTTATACTTTGTGATTATAAAAGTTTTAGTATCACATTGTGGAAATACATAGAAAATGTCAATATTGTTGTTTTCTGAGTTTACAGTTATTTTAATTAAACTTCTCATAGTTTATTGACCCAAGTTATAGTAATAAGGCATAACTCTAATATACTCTAAACATATATAAATGTTTGATATTCCAGTCTAAATGAAATAAGTAAACCATATGATAACTTTTAAGCTAATGTATTAGTCCATTTTTATGCTGATGATAAAGACATACCTGAGACTGGACAATTTACAAAAGAAAGAGGTTTATTGGATTTTCAGTTCCACATGGCTGGGAGGCCTCAAAATCATGGCAGAAGGCAAACAGGAGAAAGTCACATCTTACGTGGATGGCCGAAGGCAAAGAGAAAGATTGGACAGGGAAATTCCCTCTTATAGTACCGTCAGCTCTTGTAAGACTTATTCCCTATCAGGAGAACAGCATGGGAAAGACTTGCCCCCATAATTTAATTACCTCCCATTGAGTCCCTCACACAGCACATGGGTATTCAAGATGAGATCTGGGTGAGGACACAACCAAACCATATAACTAACCCTGTAAATAAATTAGATTTGCCCTCTTGCTTTGGATGATATAACTAACATAACTTGCAACTTTACACAATTTAATTTTTTAAATTTATATTCCTACCTCCTTGCAAAAAGAATTTGATCGATATTGCATAGAACTGACCATTTTTTCATTATGACTGTCTTTTTTTAATATAATTTTCTTCATATTTTTTAATTGCCTGCTTTGAACTAGGGAAAAAAGTGAGATTATTTCAAAATTTATATTGCCATTGGATTGTCAATTCAATTTCCTCTGTCTAGAAGCTTGAGACATCTAAAAAATGTATCTAAAAATATAAGCTAAAAGCCAAAATTCTGATTATTAAAAGAGCTTTACAAAGAGATAAGAAAGTAAAAATATAAAATAGAAACGAAAATGATTTCATTTGAAGATTCCATTGTGAAAAGGGCAGTGTCCACAGGTGCAATTGATCTGTGGTCTTCCTTGAGGATCAGGTGTCAATCATTTAGATCTATTCAGGGAGCTTCGCATATTACCCAATTCATCCTGTCCTGGACTGTACTTCAGCGACACTGGATTTCTTTTCTTTCCTCAAACGTGTTAAGTTCTTTCCCACCTCAGGACCTTTGCCTGGGATATTTTCTCTGTCCAGAAAACTCTTTCTTTGGCTGCCTCCTTTTCATCTTTATTAAAGTTAAATATCATCTCCTCTGAGGCATCTTCTGACAACTCAATCTAACGTAGTTACTATCTCCAACATCATCCCTTTCTGTTGCCTTTAGAGCACTGAACACAGGATATAATTGATCTTTATTTACTCACCTGATAGTTTAATGCCATCTTTTGTCACTATCCTGCATTCTTTGAGTACGTGATCTTTTTCTCTTGGCCGCTCTCTGCCCAGAAGTGATCATAGTCTCTGGTACATAGACAATAATTAAAAAAAATATATTTTAAATTAAAGGATAACTGAGAGCTGTGAGATAATCAAAGAAGTAAGATTCTGTCTCAAGAACCCCAGATCTGAGTGAAGCAAAATATAAACATGTGCAAATTGAAAACAGTATTCCAAGGTTATAGCATATTGCTGACTACCATAGTAAATGTTCAAAAGAATGAGAATGAGAAATTATAGAGGTCTGGAGTAGTCAAGAAAGTCTTAATACAGTTGAGAAGACCTGAGTGGCTGGGCAGTGTAATCCCAGCATTTTGGGAGGCTGAGGCTGGTGGATCACTTGAGGTCAGGAGTTTGAGACCAGCCTGGCCAACATAGTGAAACCCAATCTCTACTAAAAATACAAAACTTTTCCCAGCATGGTGGCAGCACCTGTAACCCCAACTACTTGAGAGGCTGAGGCAGGAGAATTGCTTGAACCTGGGAGGCAGAGGTCCCAGTGGGCCAAGATTGTGCCACTGCACTCCAACCTGGGTGCCAGAATGAGAGACTCTGTCAAAAAAAAAAAAAAAAAAAGACGAGTTTTGATGAAAATCACAGTTTGAATGTAGACAGATTGAGATACACTAAGCCAATCTTATTATGGGCAAGAGGCCACCATTCATTCAGTCATTCAACAGATATTTTTGAATACTTAAAACATTTTGGAAGCTGGAGTTATAGCAGCAAACAAAACAGACAAGTCCTTGCCCTCAGGAAGCAGCATTACTTATTGGTTGACTTTTGAAGAATTATTAATACTTACTCTCCCTAAACCTCAGTTTCCTCATATCTAATGCTGTAATAAAAATAGTCCTTTGTAGCGAACATTATGTGTGTCACATACAGATCCTCTTAGTTGTCTTTCACCAACTCTATGCGACACCCACTCCCACCAACCCCAGTTCTACATACTTTGCTGCTAAGGGCTCTCAATTTTTTCAAGTTTCCTCGTCCATATTATTAGTCTTGGTTGCATGATTGGAGCATTACATTGAAAATTGTTCTGCAACTGCTATCTGGATCTATGGCAAAGGAGAATTGCTTGAACTAATTTGTGATACTGTACTTGTGCATAGGAAGGAGTTCCAGTATGAAGTTATGTCTCTCCACTTATGCCAACTAGAGGCAAGGAACCTTCTCTGAGGCTTTTATAATGATGCAAATTCAAGTGTGAGTTCTGTACTGGGTTGAACACAGTTTGTAATGAAGAGCAGAGAATGGAGTCAATTATGTCATTTAAAAAGAATCAGCATGCTTTGTTAGCTAACCAAATGAGTGTGATTGGCAAATGTAGGAGAGGGAGGGGTAACAGGATAAAGGAACAAAGTTAATGGAAAAATTTGCAGCCCTTTGGCCAGGAAAAATGCTATATATAATTGACAGAAATATGCAGGTAAATATGTTGAACATGGAAGCCAGTTTGAGAAAAATGACACATTTACTTTAAGCAAATCTAATGAGGTGAACTTGAGGAATGTGTTTGCAGTTGGAGGTGATGTTCAGAGTCGAGAAGAGAATATAAATATTTTTGGCGATGAGGGTAGGAATAAGATGCTAAATGAGTAGCCAGGGATTCAGTAAACACACCTCCCAGCTTGGTTCACTCCTCTTTCCTCTTCCCAAGGCATATATTCAGGAAGCTAAACAATAACTTTTGTAACAATCATCTCAAAATGGCTAGGTCTTGATTAGTAAGTGATAAGTTTTCTAATTTTTGACCCAGTTTCCAACTTAGAATCAACAACAGAAAGCCAAGTATGTACTCTTAACCAATAACATAGCATGCCCCAATTCTAGTTAACCACTATCGCTTTCCCACACCAACAGCCTCCAGTCAGGGTGTACCTAAAACCTTCCCTTTATTCCACTACTGTATAAAGCTTTCCCATTCTCTTCTTGCTTTGGAGTCTCTGCCAAAACACAGATGATGGGTGGTTGACTCCCTTGCTATAGCAAACTCTGAATAAATAGCCTTTGGTTTATTCATCTGGTAGTTTTCACTTATTTCCATATCTGCCTTTTGCTAAAAATAGATAAGTTAATTAGAATATAAGCCCAAGGAAAGAACATGTTTGGGTAAACAGTTAATTTTCGGGACTCTGTGTTTGAGAAGATACAGAAGTCAGGAAGAAAGGATTGGATAAACTACTGACTGTGAATATGTACCTTGGGATAGGTTACTGATAGAGAGTGAGAGAGAGAAAGAGAGAGAGAGAGAGGGAGAGAGAGAGAAAGAGAGAGAGAGAGAGAGAGAATGCTTGACGAGGCTAAAAAGTAGAAGTGAGAAGTGGGGATATTTAAGAACACAAAGGGGGTCATCTTTTTCCTTCCTCATGCTTAGTGCTTGATCTCTAGCACAGGCTGAAGGTGTCAGAAGCAAGCTCCTTGCATTTTATCCAAAATAGAGCAGCAAATAGGCTAAATATAAAGGCTTGGCCTTTTAATTTTTTGTAGTTGCTTTGAATTGTCAACCAATTACATGACCACACAATAATTTTTGTTTCCTCAACAATAAAAATAACAATAATGACTTGGAATTCAGGAAAAATGATTCACATGGAACAGTTTTAGCCTCTTTATTAGATTACTTTAAGGTCAGCATGAATCAGAGGAACCCGTTCTTAATGTAATGGTAATTAGGACTCTCCACCCTGTTTCTCTGTCATTTTCTTCTCCTCCCAGGTCTCCTTTGCCAAGAAATCTTCCACATCTCCACCTCTGCTGTTGATAAGCCTAAATCAGTCTCTCAACAACTTACCAGCAAAAGTATTCTCTCACAGTCTCCTTGGATTTGGGGTCATTCTTGTTATTTCCAATACAAGACTGAATTTTAAAAAATATATAATGTTTGCATAGTGGTCAAATGAGGTGAATGTTTGAAACCAACCAACATATTTTCCTGGCACTTGGAGTCCTTGAACCCACCCAAGGATTTTCTTAGACACACAAATCATCAAGTCCTACCTCAGACCTGCAGTATCAGAACCCCTGCCTGGGAGGCACAGTAATCGGTATTCTAACACACCCTCCGGGTGAATTTTAAATTTTGATAAATGTTTGAAGACAGGGATTGGGAAACTACAGCTGGTATGCTAATTCTGCCCACTGTTTATTTTGGTACAGCCTGGTAAGCTAAGAATGATCTTTACATTTTTTAAATAATTTTAAAAATCCAAAGGGGATGAATAATTTGTTATATGTAAAAGTTTTACAAAATTCAAATTCTATAGCCAATACAGTTTCATTAGAACACAGCTATACCCATATGTTTACATATGGTACGTGGCTGCTTTTGCAAAAACGGAATAATTGTGGCCATGATCAAATGGCCCACAAAGCCTAAAATAGTTTACTATCTGTATCTTTACAGAAAAAGTCAATCCCCTACTTCTAGGGCATAAACGTTCTAGGATCAACAATACCTTGGCAACAAGCACCAAAAGTTTGCTTTTTCTCGCGGTGTCTCTCCTTCAGATGCTTTATTCCACAGGTCTGGAAATCCACTGGCATTTCCACTCAGTCAGACTCCTTTTATTCCCAAAAGGCAGCCTCATCAGGACTGTTTCACAGCAAGGGAAAGTTGAAGACATTCTCTGGAAATATCTTATTGCTGGTTTAGCAGAAGTTCTCAAATTTGGCTGTGCATAAAATTGCCCATGGAGCTTGATAAAGTTGTAGATCCCTGAGGCAAATCCCAGAGGCAAATCTGAATTGGAAGCTCTGAGTTGGGCACCAGGAATCTGCATTTTTCTAAGCACCTGAGAAGATTCTGAGTCTGATAGTCTGAAGGACAAACTTTCCAGAAATACCAACTTACAGAAATACTCCAAGGAAAGCATTGCTGGTATTAGAGAAGAGGCTGATAGCAGCTTACATACTCTTCACTCAAAATAACTGGCTTCTGTACTAGTTTTCCATTGCCAATGATTAGGTACAAACAGGCTTTTAGACTCAGGTCTGGGATTTGAGGTTAGAAAGTAAAAGGGAAGAAATGTTCTAAAAGTATGAAAATGTAAAAACACAATTGGATTACAGTGTGATCCAAAGCAGGCTAGATTTTTAGCCACTATAATAGAGAAGTCTCTCTGAAATCAGTGAGACATCCAGTATGTCTTTTTATTTTGTTGAGTTACCTATGATTTCTCTGTAATTTAGCCATTTTAAAAATTTTACTTCTTAATGCATTTAAGGTTTCTCTACAAAAGAAAAAATATCAGTCAACTTATTTGTGGTGTTACCTACAATTTGACCAAAACCAGTGGACCACATGTTGCTGTCTTCCCTGTCAACATCATTAACTCCTTTCTATTTTGTGTCTTATTTCTCTAAATTTAGTAGAACAGGGACTTTTTGTGTACTTTCTGCATGAGGCCTTTCATACGAAGAGTGAAAATTGCAAATTAAAGAAATGTGAACTAAAAAAGAAGTACAGGCCTTAAAATACTTTTTTCTCACTTCTCTATATTTCTAATTACATTTACTTTCTACAATATTAGTAGTATAACTCAAACTTTTCAAGAAACCATCTAGTAGAAATCTTGCTATTAAATAAGTCAACAGGCAACATATATCTCTTTGTGTATCATATAATTGTAGAAAGAAATGACATTTATAGAAGTGTTCTTTCTGTTTCTGATGTTTGTTTGATAATATCATGTGGCATTCTGCTTTTTCTATTTTCATCGTTGAATGAACTCTTTAATAACTACCACAATAAAAATACAAGCTAATTCATGTTCTTTTCATCTAAATCATGCAAGCAATTGTACAAGACAAGTGAGTAAATATTTTCGGCTTTAGATAAGAGTCACTAGCCAGAGATTTAAGGACTATTTGGTTCAGCAAAGTACTAAGTAAATAAAAGGAGTGACCCACAAGTATCCAGTCTTGGGGCCAGTGACCCTGATGCTGTAAAATAAAGAAGTACTTGTCCCTCCTCAGCTAGGAGAGCTTTCAACAAATCACACAAGTCCCACCCAGGAGGGTGAATGTTCTTTTCCTTCCCTCCTTCACGTTCTCCTGCTCACCCTGCTGACAGCAAGTCTAAGGAAGATGATGAATCATGCCAGAAAGGTGGGGCCTATCAGTTATTTCTATGAGCCCAGCTTGCACTGACTCATTTCTAAGGAAGCAGCATGCTTCTATGGCAGAGGCCAGCTACTTATTTATTTATTTAGTTATTGGTTTCATGCATGTGCTTTTCCAGACGTAAAACATACACCAGCAGCCTCCTGAGTGGGTTCCAGAAGTGAAAAAGAATTATAAATTGAATGCACATGGAGAAAGCATGTCCCCATCCAAGACCTCACAGGCTCCTACCCTAGCCATCCAAGTCCACACCCTCATGGTTTACATAGCACCTTTCTTCCAAGGATCCCAGAGAGCTGCTCCAACACAAAGGAATTAGACTAAGAGAAGGATACGTTTGGCTTTCCTCTTGACTAGTAAAAGGAACTATTGGGCCCTCTAGAGTCCAAGGCCACACAAGCAGGCTATGTATATACCTCAGAATCAAATTAGATCTAAAGTCCCTAGTCGATCAATTTTATGTTTTAGAGAGTCTAAATCACTGTTGATTACTTTTGTGCATAGTGGAAAAGCATGAAGCGAGAGGATTTTGCTTTTCAAAATGCATTCCCTTGCACCCCACTTCCACTCCATTTTTTCCTAGTTATCATGCTCTTCCCAAACATCAGGCACTTTCATGCTGTCTTCCCAGGAGAGCAATCTAATCAAATCAGTCATATTAAGGTACTATGAGATGACTGCTTATCCCATGTATATTCATGTTTTTAAAAAAGAACATACCCTAAGAAATAAAGAAATCACTGAAAATGACGGAATTTGCTTTATCTTAAGATGAAATGTTTGATGTATATGAGCCTTTCCAATAATCTGTATATATGTAATTTATACTTTCTCTGCCTAAGTTGAAGACATGCTTGGCTCAAAACAGGGCTGAGACCATACTGTAAAATGTAGCTTATCAGGGACAGTCTATGGAAATCTACTGTTTTTCTCTGAGCACAGTCTTCAAATTTAGCCATTGCTTTAGATTACTGGCCTAAGGGACTTGAGTATTTAGTTCAAACCTCCAATGTTAACCGAAAATATATAAAAATGTAGGATCTGAGACAAGTTCAACTCAGTATCCAGTTGAGGCTAAGTTACTCTTGATCCATCATACCTCTCAGTTATTTTACTGTGACTCTGGCAACTGCTCGCTCTATTTTCCTTTGCTTCCGTACCTGGATTTGATTCACTAGATTCTGGACATCATGACTGTTATCTGTACCCATTCTGATGCCTGGTTTCATTGCTTTAAGTCTTACTGCTGTAAGAACTATAGGGCTGAAATCCTTTTTCCCAGTTTGGTATTTTTACCCTTCATTCACAGTTTGCTTCTTACTACTTTCTAGAATGACTCAACATTATGTGGAGAATATCCAGTGTGAGCCTGCGAGAGCACAGAACATTAAATCCCCAACATCTGGAAACCACTGGCCTAGAACCCTTGAACAACCAGTCTCTCCGTCTCTCCTTGCAATCTTTCTACCCTGAGGCAATCGGCTTGGTGGAAGAGGCAAATGCCAAGAGAGCAAGTTAATGTTCTTAGGGGTTTATAAAGATCATTTGATGAATGACTCCTAGATATGTAAAAACTATAGGCTCCTGAAATAGGATCTGAGACATCCTGAATTCTTTCTAGTCAAGGATACTGAAACTCCGAAAGGTGTAATTATACTGCCCAGCACCACAAACTCACTGACAAAGTTAATCAGAACTAGACTTTGGTCTCTCAAGACTCAAGAGAAGGTTCTTCCTATTATA
This sequence comes from Cacajao melanocephalus, assembly GCA_963573385.1. Lineage (NCBI taxonomy): Eukaryota > Metazoa > Chordata > Mammalia > Primates > Pitheciidae > Cacajao > Cacajao melanocephalus. Next base: position 14,353 of record CAUYLG010066842.1, read on the forward strand.
CTACATACCCTGCTCCTTTCTTATAATACTAACTTTTAAAAAATATACAGCATGGGAAGCTGCTTTAATGTTCACCTCCCAGCCCCTCAGAACCATTTTTAGCAGGATTTACAGATCCTGGCTACATGTCTGCAAAAGGGCCTCTGAACACATACTTCAGATTTTTACATGTGTTAGATAAACAGACCTAAGCCCATCAAAATTAAGATTTTCTCATTCCCTTCCACTTCTGCTGATATTTTGGTCATAGTGGACATTAAAAATATTTTTCACGCTAAAATCTCAAGATTTCTAAAATTCTGGTTGCTGTTCCCATACCTCATATTCATTCCACTTTGAGCAATTATGGTTCTAGCAGAAAAGTATCTTCTCATTTACTATAGATATGTCTCTATTTGTAAAAAGCACCAGGGCCAATATACAGTCATCCTAGTGTCTCACATGCTCTACTCTCTACATCACACCAGCACCACAGGGAAACTGATGCTCCTGATCATGGTGCAAATAATAGTCAAGGTGAAAACTTGCTAGGGAAGGGTTCCATATTTTTCAGAAGACTTCCATAGTAAAGTACACACACCCATGGTTTGCTCTCAATTCTGACATATTAAAGCTCACCTAGTTGTCACTCTTTTATTTTACAAAAGAAGTAGTTCTAGTTGATTCACCTGATTGGCTGAAAACAGGCACAGTGTAGAACACAGACCCCTGCCTAAACTATATAGAGAAAGATACTTTGAGGAGTATTTTAAGGAACTGAAAGAGAAAGTGTTTAGGGGTTAACATCAGAATTCAAATATTTCAGACTCCTTTTATTTTCTGATCATTTCAATTATTTCTTCTTAGGCCAAGCAAATTTATGAAGTGGGAAAACTTTTAGGTTCAGCAAAGCACCACTTTAGATTCAACAAAGCACCCCTACCCCTCAAGAATATCAGATCCTATTTCCCAGAGCAGAACATGAATACGAACACGATTTCAGACCAAATCAACACATATATTATTATTGGTGAGGTATCCTTTGTACAAAGCAAAATGTGGCTTATTTGAGTTGTAATATTAAAATTTTATAATATTAAAATATTGTTATTTTCCTTCAGGGAGAACGTAATTGTCTGTCACTTGGAGAATAAAATTTTTGCCTATGGCATGCATTATCTTGTCATGATCAAAAACAATCGGTTATTTATCTTTCCTTTTCTTAGATGCCTCCTTAAAATTGCATGCTGACTATTTTCTTCCTTCTGCTCATACCACAGGTTTACTGTTTGCCACCCACTCAAATGCTGATAAGCAAGCCACATGTACAGACACACTTTTTGTTTTGCTTCTTTTTTAATGTGTTACGACTGAGTAACAAGTAAGGATTTTGCCATGGAATGAAGACAAGGGTATCAGCTTTCATGTAAATATCATTTATCTCCTTTTACCTGGAGTAAATAATAAATAAGGCATGCCTTTTTTTCTTGCCCTGCACAGATACTGTTCTATCTTGCTGCCTAAAGTTCAGGGTAAGCAGAGACTACTGTTGCATTCCTTCACAGGACTGATGCTATTTATCAAATGTTTTCTGTAGAAGCAATCCAACTACCAAACAAGCAGAGATGAATCTCTGCTTTTTCTTGCAAGAGCACCCCAGGAGGCAAAAATTTGCAATAGTCCTAAACAAAAATAAATTAAGAAAAGAAAATGAAAATTCTTTTGAAATGTATTTTTGGTTGTGAAATTATAGTGAAAAATAGCATACTGGAAGTTATTCAGTCCCTCAAGAGATTTCATATTCTAAAAAGTGTCTCCCTTTATGGAAAGAGTTAATCTATTTAAACTAGTCTTAGAGGTTTTTAAAAATAACAACAAAAACAACAATGAAAAGAAAATACACCACCAACAAGCTTTTCTATTCTTTTAGTAATAAAGACCTCTTACTTAGAATGGATTATGTATTAAAGTTTTTCCATGTCTTTGCCTAGCTCAGCAAACCTTTGTTCTGAATGCTTTGTGACCATTGATGCCTTTGATTATAGATTACACCACCATTTGATTTATTTCTTTCTCATGGGCAACATATTTCTTTCATTGAGCAACATTCTGAAACTTGGAAATCTAACCTGTGTTTTAATCTTAGGAAAGAAACATTCATATGGTAAATCCTCCCCAGTTGGACTTGGTATTCATTCAACTCTTATATGGTTGATTTCAGGCCAGCTTTAATTATGCAATCACCCTCAACTCAAAGAGGATAGTAGAATACAAAAGCATTTTCCAACACTTGTGTTTAATAGAGTGCCAGTTTTCTGGAAGAAGCAAAAAATTGGGAAATGTTAATATTTAACAATGAAGTAATAATCTCTAAATGCAAGTCTAGAGGACAGCAAGAGCAATTTATTGTAAAAATTAGAGATCATTTAGGTCCGAAATTCAGGTACAATCTCTTATGTGTCTCTGCCAGTATTAACATGTGTGTGTGTGTGTGTGTGTGTGTGTGTATTTTTTAATTCTTCTTTTTACCAAGAAGAAAACAAAACCAGTCACTTGACCTATTTTATGAATTATGTAAAAATTAAATGCACCAGTATCGCCTCTGAATTCAGCTGGTTATTTTTGTCATCTAGAAAATGTGGTTGCTTTAAGCACAGTTTCCAGAGAAGTATTTTTTACACATTCTGAATTACTTGTCCAGTCATTTTCTTATATTACATTACTCACATCCCCTTGCTGGAGGAAATTCCCTCTTACAAATGCTGTATCACTGGGATCTATGTATATTTATATAACCCTGGAGGTTCTGTTTCTTCTTAGACAAACTCAGTGGCACTATTTCCTAAACTGAACTCCGTTGTCTACATTAATATTAATTTCACACTCAAGAGAGGCAAAATGTACTCAAATCTCTCAGGCCTTTTCTTCAGAATCTTTACAGCTAACAAGCTCGCTCTGATTTAGGAGTTTACTAGAGAGTTCTCAAACTTCCTAGAAAGCTCAGCATTGTAACGTTTAGGTTGAATGCTTGCAGGACAACTGTTCCCTTCCATATTGGCATGTATTTTCTCTCTATTAATGATCCAGAATGAGGATAAATCAAAGATCCTTAGCTCTAGCTAAAAGAGATGTATTCTCCAAATAAACAAGCAGGAAAGTTGAGCACTCCAGAGAGCTGGGACCCCCACAATTGTCTGGCTCATTCGAATGACCCAGAAAGGTTATGCAGACTTCTTGACTACATGAGCCTAGAAGGCCCCCTGGGAACAGCTATGGGCTCAACTGTTGTGGCATGCTTGCCATCATAGAGTAGTAGTATAGCCTGGAAACTTGCCCTTTAGATGATAATATAGTGGGAACTCCCATGTTACATGCCTATAACCAGGAACCTGGAGCCCTTGGATTGCAATATATGGATCTCATGGTGACATGAACCTTACTTTTGCTTAATGCTAAATGTGGAGGATATTGAGAGAAGGCTGAAGGGTAAATAGTGGACCCTAGTAGCTAGGTCCACTTTCTCTATGTTATTAGACTCTGAGACAGAAAGTAAATATATACCCAAGCATTGCTTTGGCCTTTAAATAAATTGGAAGGGTAGTAAACCCTTAAGTAATCCTCGTTGGAAAACACTGAGGCCTGTATCCAGATTAAGTAACATGACCGCCGAGTTTCCTTGCTTTTTACTGCAACCTTGGATATAGATTCTTGTACTAACCAAGATTTTTCTGAATGGTTCATTTAACTCCTATGTGACCTAAACAGGACGTTTGGTGGGGCAAAAAATAATTTACAAGTGTCCCTGTCCTAATTACTGTCTAAACGTTACCTCATTCATGCTTTTACATAAGTTTCTGTGGGCATACAGATACAACATTTTCCTAAATATTTAAGTCAGAAGGGCTCATGCTGTTACACTTCACCAAGCATTTTCTTAGAAATGCTTTCTTTAAAGGTATTCAGTTGATTCTTAAGTTTTCTGTAAATTTGTGATCTCAATGCTGAAAGAATCCTTCTGAATCCCTTTTCATTACTCACACGTAGTTGATCATGTTAAGAGGCTTAGAACTATTTGGCAAATGTTCCGTGTCTCATGATTTCATGCAAGGCAGCAGAAAAGCAATTATTGTGGTATTTTTCTTAAAAAAATAGAAAGTTCTCATCTGATTTGAAGGTTGGGTAGAGCCCAGGGTGTGTCTTTTCTGTCTCTTCTGGTTTCTGGTGGGGTCAACTTTTTTCAGAGGAAGTCTATTTATTAACTATAGAAAATTATAAAAGTCTGAGACGATTACCGGTGTATTGTGATTTTCCTTTCTGGGCAATCATAAATTCATTTTTATCTGTTCTAGAGTCGAAGTCAGAAGACAAACTGGATTTTGAGACCCTCTTACAAGATTGTCAGTGTAGGTGTTAGGGTTTCTGAGGCAGGAGGAGGTGAGGTGAGAGAAAGGAGGGTGCTTGTGCATTTATAGTGTGTATCTGCAGTTACAACTATCACTTCAGGAGATCCCTGTTGTATCTTATTAACCTTTCAGACCATTTCTTGCAGAGACTACCTAGGTGGTCAGAATAAGCAAACCAAAATAACTGGGGCTTGACAAGCAAACCAATATGGAACTATTGGTGCCAAGGTCAAGATTTTTGTTTGATATCAACAAAGAAAACATGGCTTAGGAGTCAGGGCATAAGACAGTAATTTTTTTTTTGTTAATCTTTCTTAAGAAGCCACATGCCTTATAGAAATGACACATCATTTCTCAGATTTCCACAATTTATTATGATAGAAGAATAAATCTGAAAGTATTTACAGCCTGACACACACACACACACACACACACACACACACATATAGCAAAATTGCAACACTATCAAAAATTGTAAAATTGAAATTTTTTTCTATGCCAAGGATCAAAACTTTATGTAGAAGTTATATTTTTATCACTTTTTAAAAAATACACTACTTTCATTTAATTACTACCATTATGCTCTCTTCCTATTCTTTATTAAATTTATTGTTTCTCCCTAAGAGGTAACACAATTATGATTCACCCCATTGTGAGGTTCAGGCCTTAAGCAGGCTTTTGCTATCATCCCTTAACCTGAAACTGCTTTTTCAGCTCATCCAATAAGTGGAACTGGATCACTGATCTCCCCAGATGAAAGCTGGCCATTCAAGAGAAAGAGGGCTCTTCTTGGCCCTCCACCTTGGCATACTATAACCCCTTTCTTTCCCTGGCCCCATCCCTTATGCCTGGCTAGAAACCTTCCTAGTTACCACGGCAGGTCTGAGGGACATCCTGTGCAGTTCATCTATCTCTCAATTACTTATGATAATTAGCAGATCTAAAAGCCCAGATCATTAAATACACAGATAATTCAAATTCTTCATTGCAAGCATAATCTTCAATCACCCATCTCCATGATTTTATAAAAGAAGCAAACAAATAATACCATTTGAGAGATTTAAATTTCCTGTTTTTCTGTTTCCTTCTTTGTACCTCTGGCAAAAGTCCTAAAGAATCTTGGAATGGTCAAAACGCATAAGCTAGGAATAAAAGAAAAAGAACAGAATCCTAGATAATCCACCAACAGAGTAATTGGTGAATGCTGTGAAAAATCTATCACATATTTATAACTCTGTGAGGATAAATTTCCTGTAATTTGAGTGCTTTCTTATGCGTTTAAACAAAATCAACAATCTCATTTAGTTAAAAACAGTGACATTCCAATGAAAAAAATTTTTTCCAAACACATACAAAACACACAGATACACTCTCACATATACACTTCTCCAATACATTTATGTGTAACATCTATTAGCACAGTTCCGCAGTTACATCCACCACTGTATCTGACCCCTCAATCATGAAAGCTCCTGGTGCTTAGCCTTAAGCTATTGGGCTCCTGTCACTTCCCGCTGAGTACACTGGGGTGGATTTAGGTGTCTTGCCCTCATTTACAATCTGAACAAAAGAAACCTAAGCCAAGAAAGCAGCTGGCACCATAAAAACAGTAAAAACTCTAGCTGGCATCTCTGGTTGTCACTGACTAGCCAAATATCCATAGGCAATGGTGCCAATATAGATTTCTGGGACAGAACAACAAAATAGATTTTTGTCAATAAACATTGATTTCACAAGAAGTCGGACAAATTCATCCATACCAAATGACATGTACATCCACAGAGTTCCAAACCAATAAGTACGTTATGGACAAATTGAAAACCTGCCTAAGCTGGATTCATACATGGCACATGTGCTCCAAAGTCTTCATCTGCCAAATATTATTACATGTTAGGTGTCAATGTTGCAGTCTGATTCTGCTATTAGCTGACAGCATAAACCATGGACATTGACAAAGCAAACACATACCGTCACTCCAGGGGTGATGTTTTTAAAACTTTTTTGACTGTAATGGAATGAAAGAACTATGTTTTGTGGTGCAGCCTAGTACACACACAGACATACAAACAACAAATGAAATAAAATGTCATGGATCAATACTTATCCCTGCTATGTGTGATGCACTCAGCTTTATTTTTTCCTTTTCTATTTCATTTTTACTTTCTTTATTTTTAACATTGCTCAGCTATTGTAATAACCTTTGAAATTGATTATAAGTCATTAATCAGTCATGACAGTGAGTTTAAATATATGGCTCAGAGTGATATAAACATCCTAATCCTTCAAACTTTGCTTGCATTTTTAAATAATTTTTTCGGGGGGTGGGAAAATGGGTTTCTTTTTTTTCTGGTTACATTCAGATGCATTATGATGGCTCTAAAAATCCCCATCAGGAATGAGGCTCAAAAAAATAAACTCCATTAAATTTCACATGTATTTATTGAGTACTTACTATGAGTAGGGCTCTAGAATGAGTGTTCTAAGGGTTTGTAAAAATCAACTCCGAGATGATAAGTAACAACATCCATTACATCTGCGTTACTTAAACTTATATTTAAGGAATTAAAATACATTATGCAGGGATATGACCTCTGGATTCCCCTCTCACAACAGCATGAGAGCTTTCTCTCTCTCTCTCTCTCTCTCTCTCTCTCTCTCTCTCTTTCTCTCTCGCTTTCTGCCTAATAAATCGGTTTTTGTGAAAAACTCTTTGGGTCCAAAAAAATAAAAATAAAAAATAAATAAAATACATTAAGCAACATTTTTAGGATTGATTATTCACCTAGAGTTGGCCTACTTCAGTAATTTTTTAAAAGATATCGATGAGCAAAGTATAAACCCAACACTGTCAGGTCAAATATTTTTTTTCTTCTCTTTAGGATGAAAATTCTACTGAAGTATCCCCTAAACTTAGGAATGTTAGCAGCAGTTGGGCTACATGATCAGTTTTGCAAATAACAAAATATAAGAAGACCACTGGGAACAACCATCCTCTTTTTCTCAGTTTAATTATTTATCATAGAAAAATCTAACTTCCTGGTTTCCAAAATGGACATTAGAGCCCAGCCCAGGCAATTAGGATGTGCCAATGACCTGGCCACTGTAATGAACTCAGTACTGGGCACATGACACAAACCAGCCAGTGAGAGTCACTCTGGAGAATCTAACCTCAACTATTTAGAAAAAGCCACACTTTTTAAACTTACTTGTTTGTTTTATTACCTGTGTTACAATATAAACCTTAAACAAAAAGTGACCTAGGTCTCTTTTCTTGTGGCAGACTATATAGTGGGGGTTCAAGACAGCAAGAATAGTTTAGTCAAAGAAAAACTCTAAAAACATACCTGCCATGCTCATTTTGGAGAACCCACACCATTGACTTTTGTTTCCCTCCATCAAAATGTTTACCTAAGAAAGGGAAATACATTTTGTAGGGTTGAATGGCTGTAAGTTAACAGATTTCTCCCAGTTGCTTTGTATTTCAAGTCTCACCTCTGATAGTTGAAAGTGCTACCTGTATTAAGCAGCTTTAGGTGTGAGAAAGTGGTGAAAGAGAAGGCTGGGAGTGCACCTAGAATTTGGGAAGACCAATGAAGGTCTCCTTGAGTCCATGAAATCCTCTCAAGTTCAACATCATTTCTGTAGGTAACCTGGAAATCCACATTTAAGAGATTTGAATGAGAGCAAGATTCTCCTGTATCTACTTCATCCTCTTGCAAACATTAATTCCAGCTTAGCTCTGCAGGTGCAGGTCTTACTGGAGAAGAAAGAGATTTTGCTTCATTCTATTTTGACTTGAGATGCATTTGTGCCAGTATGTTCAGGATTCCAGTATGTTCTAAGTCAGACTCTGGTAATCTTGATGTCCTAGAAGAAATCTATTTCATGTGGCTATCCTAGAAAGGATTAACTTTCAATCATATTTTTCAAAACTATATGTGACATGATGTGTAGATTGTGGGAAGATAAACTAGAAAGATTGTCTTGGCTAGATGAGCTCTTTTGGTTCCATATGAAATTTAAAGTAGTTTTTTTCTAATTCTGTGAAGAAAGCCCATGGTAGCTTGATGGGGATAGCATTTAATTTCTAAATTACTTTGGGCAGTATGGCCATTTTCACAATATTGCTTCTTCCTAACACATATGTTAACAAAATAAAATGAGACTACAAAAGGGAAAAAGGCAAATTGACAAAATGAAAACATTTGGTTTGTGAAGTGGAAAATTACTTACAGTTAATCTTTTCCCTTTTATCGATTTTTATGAGAGCTTTAACTGTTTTGCAAGGAAAAAATCTTATTTGTTTTAAAGAGAAAGAATCTGTTGTGAATAATAAACCAACATTTAGATCTTCAACTGAAGTGACAAATTAATAAATAACTCAATGTGTGGTGTACATGACCCACACTTGAGGAGAAAAATTAGAGAACTATGGTTTCATTAACTGTTTAAGAGAATCAAATTTTAAAAAATGAGTATTAACTAAACCAACTTAACATAATGATCCAGAAATTGTGCTCCCTGGTATTTACCCAAATGAATTGAAATTTTATTTCCACACAAAAACCTGCACACAGATTTTTATAGCAGTATGATCTCTGTGATGGCTAGTTTTATGTTTCACCTTGCCTGGGCCATTGGATGCCCAGATATCTGGTGAAATAATATTGCTAGGTATGCCTCTGAGGGTGTTTCCAGAAGAGAGTAGCATTTGAATTAATAGACTAAATAAACTAAGTTTCCTTACCCAGTGTGAGTGGGTATTATCCAATTTTTTGTGGGCCTAAAAAGATTTAAAAAAAAAAAAAGAAGAAGTAAATGAGAATTCACTCCATCTTCTTGAGTTTTTGAGCTGGGACATTGATCTTCTGTGGCCTTTAACTGGGTCTTATATAATCAGCACTTTTGGCTCTCAAGACTTCAGACTCAGACTAAAACTAGTCTACTGGCTTTTGTGGGTCTCTGGCATACAAACATAAAACTTCCTAGCCTTTATAACAATGTGAACAACTTTCTTATAATACATCTCTATATAGGATATATATATAATCTCCTATTGGTTCTGTCTCTCTGGAAAACCCTGACTAATGTAGACTCTATTACTGAGGGTGGTTCTAGAGGAACAGAATTTTAAAATGAGGTTTCTATATTGGTTCTTGGATTTTTGGAACTGACTTTCTAATCTCATTAGGTTTGAGGATGTGAAGACTATTTTCAGTAGTAAAGAGAGCATTGATGTTCCTTGGTATTAACTGCTGAGAGATAATACGAACTACCTACATACAGTATTTTTAGTCAACCACTTATTAGAAGCAAAGAGCTGGGTGACTGTGTGTTTAATACTTTCAAGCAGTTTTGGAAAAATAACAAATACAGTGAGATTAGCTGATTGCTACTAATGTGACTGAAAAAGCAGTGAAAAAAAATGATCACAAAGATTCAAACTTCTAGCTCAAGTACCACATAAATGACCTGAAGGCTTCCGTGTGTGCACTAAAAAGACCCTTATCTACTGTAGCCATAAGGTGGAAATTGCTGAAAATCAGGTGAAGAATCTCATCCTGTAACTGGCTGAATTACAATGGAAATTGAACTCCAGTATTGATTGGGAAAAAATGGGATCCTGTAAATTGGGATGACAGTGTGTGGGAAAACACTGATGAAGCTGGAAACATCAGTCCCCTAAATTCTGAGTCTTTTCTGCCAGTGAGAAATGTGTCCCTACCTGCAGGAAGAGTGACCTCCCATTCCTAGCAGAAATGTCCTCCCAACTCCCAGCAGTATCAGTCTTTCCATCCTTTTCTTGTCTGAGGACATGAACCCTGCATTGCCTGAGGAACCCATAATGAGCTTCTCTGAGGTAGTTGCCATGCAATACATTGCTGATTGTCTGCAGGACAAACCCCTACTAGCCCTATTTCTCTAGACCTGTAACTACTCACAAATCTCAGCAGATCTCCAAAGGTAAGATACAGAGTGTAACCGATGAGGAATTATCCTACACTCCGAAAGAATTACTTGAGTTTTCTAATTTCTACAAAAAGAAATCCAGGGAAGATGTATGTAGAAATGGATATTAAGAGTATGGGATAATGTGGGAAGCAACATATAATTAGATCAGGCCAAATTTAAGATAAAAGGTCACTAAGCAGAGATTTTGCATTTAATGTTGATATTGGGAGAAATTAAAAAGGATTCTAACAGTTTTGTTGGTTGGTTGGCTAAAACATGGACCAAAACATAGCCTGCAGTGAGCAAATTAGAAATGCCAGACCAGCCTTTGTTTAATGTAGAGAAAGGAATTTAACGGCTTCAGAAGATTCAAATGTTAGAGGAGATTTTGTCATTGACGATCTACTCATTTATACTGGAAGGGTCCAGAAGACATACCTTCCTCCAAGGTATGAGAACCAAATTTGTGAGGGGAGCCCTGGTATTTTTGAAGTATTTTTTGATCACTCTTTTCTGTAGGCAAGACTTGGGAGTGGGAACTACAGCCAGTAAATCAGGAATCCTAAATTCAATGGGAGTAATTGATTCCAGGGTGGAAGAATACAAGCAGTGGCACTCAGTCATCAAAGGAAAGGTAGGTGTAGTTGCCATAATGAATAGCAGAGATAAAGCAGCAGTAAGAATAGTATGACTCCTACACACCTATTGCAATGGCTAGTTTATCATTGTGTTCCTAGAAATAAATATTCCTGTTTATTCCTACTAAATTGTTACTTGATATATGTAAGCAGAAAAGTTTTAGGTAAATGAAGTAAAGTCTAACCTGAATCATCAAGGCAGAGACTGAGGCAGTGTTTCTCAACCAATTCTCAGAGTTGATCCAGTTTACAGATCCAAAGTCTTTCTTACTCTGTCACTCAGGCTGGAGTGCAGTGGTGTGATCTTGGCTCACTGTAACTTCCACATTCTGGGTTCAAGTGATTCTCCTGCTTCAGCGTCCTGAGTAGCTGGGATTACAGGCGTGTGCCACCACACCTGGCTAACTTTTGTATTTTTAGTAGAGATGGGGTTTCACCATGTTTTCCAGGCTGGTATTGAACTCCCTACCTCAAATGATCCTCCCACCTCCACTTCCCAACGTGCTAGGCTTACAGGCATGAGCCACTATGCCTGGCCCACATCCAAAGTCTTTTGAACAAAGGGGAAGCCAGGTACCCTTGAGGAAGGATCTCAGTACACTACCAAAGATTTATATTGGAGATCTTTCTCCCAGACTTCCTGAAGAGACCTATGACCTTTTATCAGGGTAGCTGTGCACTAGGGGAAAAGGAAATAATCAGACCTTTAGGAGGATACTAGACACTAGCTGACTGACAAAAATGCCAGGAGACATAAAATGTCACTGTAGTCTAACAGTCGTATTATGGGTTACGGAAGTCAGGTGATGAAGTTTTAGCTCAGTTCTATCTCACAGTAAGCCCAGGAAGTCCCTTACCCCATCTTTTGGTTCTTTATCCAGACTCAGAATGCACAATTGGAATAGGTATGCTCAGTCTCTGGTTCCCTGACATGTGGAGTGAGGGCTATGATGGTGGGAAAAGTAAGTGGAAGCCATTAGAAATGCCAGTAAACTAAAAGCAACATTCCATTCCTGTAGGAATTTCAAAGATTAGTCCCACTACTGGGGACTTGAAAGACACAGGGGTGCTGATCCCTACCCACATCTCCATTTAACTCTCCTGTTTGACCTATGCAGAAGAAAGATAGATCTTGGAGACTGACAGTGACTTACTGTAAGCTTAACTAGGTAGTGATTCCAATTGCATTTGGTATATCAGATGTAGTTTCATTGCTTGAGCAAATTAACACATCCCCTGGTGCTTGGCATAGAACTATTAATGTGGCAAATACCTTTTCTTTTATCCCTGTCAATAAGGCCCACCAGTAGCTATTTGCTTTTAGCTGACAAGGCCAGCAACACACCCACACTGTCCTGCCTCACGGGTATATCATACTCTCCAGCCCTATGTCATAATTTACTTTGCAGAAATCTTGATCACCTTTTTCTTCCCTAAAATACCAACCATCAGTTACATTAATAGCATTATGCTGATTAAACTTAGTGAGCAAGAAGTAATGACTATTTCAGACTTACTGGTAAGACATTTTCATATCAGAAGGTAGTAAACAAATCTGACAAAAATTCAGAGCAGTCTACCTAAATGTAATTTCTAGAGATCCGGTGGTATAAGGCATGCCAAGATATCTTTTCTAAGGTGATGAATAAGTTGTTGCCTCTAGCCTCTCCTACAACCCCAAACAAGGCAAAATCCAGAGTGGGTCTCTGGATTTTGAAAGCAATATATAATTCGTTAGGATGTGTTACTCCTGCCCATTTACTTAATAATCTGAAAAACTGCTACTTTTGAGTGAAACCCAGAAAGACAAGGCTTTGCAACAGGTCTAGGCTGCTGGGCAATCTGCTCTGCCACTTGGGCTGTATGATTCAGCAGATTCAATGGCAAATTCAAGGGTAGATTGGGATGCTGTTTGCGCCTTTGGCAGGAACCCATAGGTAAATCACAGCATAGACTCTTAAGATTTTAGGGCAGAGCTTTGCAATCTTCTGCAGATAAATACTTTCCTTTTGAGAAACAGCTCTTGGCCTGGTACTGGGCATTAGTAGTGACTAAACGCATAACTATGGACCACCAAGTTACTATGCAACCTGAGTTGCCTGTTATGACCTGGGTGGGTATGCACAGCAGCACTTCATCAGAAGTGCTGTATAAGTAATCGAGCCTGAGGCACAAATAAATTATACGAAGAAAAAGCCAAATGCCCACTGCTGCTACACTGCCTTCTCTCTCCCAGCTGCCTGCACCTATGTCTTACTGAAGAGTTTCTTAATATCAGTGACAAGTCAAGAGAAAACTCTGGCCTGGTTTACAGATGGTTCTGTAAGATGTGCTGACATCACCCAAAAGTAGACAGCTGCAGGATTACAACCTCTTTCTGGGACATCCCTGAAGAGCAATGGTAAGGGAAATCTTCCTAATGGGCAGAACTTTGAGCAGTAAATCTGGTTGTTCTCCTTGCTTAGAAAGAGAAATGGCCCAATATGTGATTATAAACTTAATACATGAGCTGTGGGCAATGGTGTGGCTGGACGGTCAGCGAATTAGAAGAAACATGATTGGAAAGTTGGTGACAAGAAAATTGGGGGAAGCATATGTGGTTGGACTTTTCTGAATGAGCAAAAGAGGAAGATATATGTGTTGCATGTGAATGCTTACCAAAGGGTGATCTCAACCGAGGAAAATTTTCATAATGAAGTGGATAGGATGACCCATTTTGTGGCTACCAATCAGTCTGTTTCCCCAGCCACTTCCTGTCATCACTCAATGGACTCATGAACAAAGTGGCTATGGTGGTGAGGATGTAGATCATATATGGGCTCGACAACACAGACTTCTAGTCACCAAGCTCAGCTTGGGTACAGCCATTGCTGAATGCCTAACCGGCCAGCAGCAGAGATCAACACTGGTCTCCAATAAGGCACCATTCCCCACCATGATTAGCCCACTGACTGCTGGTAGGTTGATTATACTGGACTGCTTCCATCATGGGAGGGAACTAAATGCTGCCATTTAGTTGCTACTGGAATACAGATTTACTCTGGATATGGATTTGCCTTCCTTGCACTCAGTGCTTCTACCTAAACTACTATCCCTGGAATTACAGAATGCCTTATCTACTATGCGTTTTCTGCACAGCATTGCTTCTAATCAAGAAACTCACTTCACAACAAAAGAAGCAGGATAGTGGCCCATGCTCATGGAATTCATTAGTCTTACCATGAGATAATGATGAATGGCCTTTGGATACTCAGTTATAGTACTAGCTAGGTAGCAATACCTTGTAAGGCTGGGATGAGGTTCTCCAGAAGGCTATGTATTTTCTGAATTACCATCAAATATATGGTGCTGTTTCTTCCACAGCCAGAATTCATAGGTCTAGAAATCAAGTGGTGGAAATGAGAGTCGCACCACTCACTCTTACTCCTAGTGACCCAGGAACATTTTTGCTTCCTGTTTCCATGACTGAATGCCCTCTTGGCCTAGAAGTCCTACTTCTAAAGGGAGAAATGTTTTCCCCATGGGACAAAACAATGATTTCACTGACATGCAAGTTACATGCTGTAACTCTCTTCTTTGCCTTTTGATTCACAGGCATGAGGAGTCTTCATGCCTGTGAATCAAAAGGCAAAGAAGAGAATTACTGTGCTGACTGAGGTGATTGACCCTGACTACCAACACACAGTTGGACCATTATTCTGCAGTGCAGGCAAGAAAGAATATGGCTGGAACACAGAAGATCTCTTACAGTGTCTTTTAATGTTACCATATCCAGTGATTAAGGTCAATGGAAAACTACAACAACCCAGCCCAGAAAGTTTGGGTCACCCCACCAAGAACCACAACTAGCTGAGGTGCTTGCTGAAGGTAAAAGGAATCCAGAATGGATGGTGGAAGAAGGTAGTAATAAGTACCAGATGTGACTATGTGGTCAATTACGGAAATGTAATTGCCATGAGTATTTGCTCCTTATTTTGTTATGTACATTGTATGTATGTATATGCAAATCTTTGTTTTCTTTTCTCTCATTTCTTTATCATGCAACACGATATGTTTTGACTTTATATTGTAGTATTTGAGTATTATTAATTTTATATAAGAATGTTTCAGTTACAGGATGTTAAACGAGTAATCATCACTCAAGGACTTTATCGTCTCTTCTGGGAAAGGGTTTAGTACACTTTTGGGCAAAAACATGATAGTTGTATTATATTAGGCAGAATTATGGCCTCATTGTTGCCTTTATTTGGAGATTATGGTTTAAGGAGTTGTTCTGGGGTGCCAAGTTGCCAAGAAATGGACTTGTGATGGTTAATTCTATGCATCAAATTGAAAAGGACAGACATCTAGTTAAACATTATTTCTGGGTGTGTCTCTGAGAGTGTTTCTGGAAGAAATAAGAATTTGAATCAATAGACTGAGTAAAGCAGATTGCCTTTCCCAATGTGGGTGGTCATGATCCAATCTGAGTGCCTGAATAGAACAAAAAAGTAGAGGAGGAAAGAATTCACTCTTTCTGTCTGGCTGTTTGACGTGGCATGTCAGTCTTCTTCTGTCCTTGGACTGGGGCTTACGTAATTACTACTGGTTCTCAGGCTTTTGGATTTGAATGGGAATTTACACCATCAGTTCTCCTGATTGTCAGGCCTTTAAAGTCAGACTGAAATATACCACTGGCTGTTCTGGGTCCCTAGCTTGTGGATAGCAAATTATAATTATGGTACTCCATAATCTCATGAGCAAATTTCTTATAACTCTCTTTATATAATTGTGTGTGTGTGTGTCGGGGGGTGAGTGGGTGGATGGGTGTGTGTATTTTCATCCTATGAGTTATTTTTCACGAAAAACCCTGTTGAATACAATGTCCAGTAGGTGAATAGATAAGCTGTGGTACATCCACAGAATACAGTATTATTGATTGCTAAAAATAAATGAGCTATCAAGTCATGAATAGACATGGAAAAACCCTAAATGTATATTACTAAGTAAAATAAACCAATCTGAAAAAAAACTACAAACCGTATGATTCCAACTATATGACATTCTGGAAAAGGCAAAAGTATGGAGACAGTAAAAAGATGCCTGCCCACCCCCACTAAAATTAAGGGAAGGAAGGGATCAATTGGATTAACACAGAGGATTTTTAGGGTAAACTATTCTATATGATACTACAATAATGGATACATGTCATTATACGTTTCTCAATGTCTATAGAATGTAGAGCACTTATAGTGAACTCTAACGTAAAGAATGGACTTTGGGTAGTAATGATGCGTCAGTGTAGTTCATAGGCTCTCTGATTGTAACAGATGCACCTGTGTAGCGTCAAATGCCCACAGTGAGAGAAGTTGTGCATGTATGGGGGCAGGGCTACATGAAAATCTTCTCCTCAATTTTTCTGTGAGGCTAAAACTTCTTTAAAAAATAAAGTATATTTAAATAGATGAATGTTAGGATATCTGGGATTCACAATGGAGGTGACCACATCCTTTGACCACCTTAGTATTCAAATTGCATATTCAGTCATTGGCCACTTTGACATGATAGTATGATAACAAAATCAATCTTGTCATATTAATTCTATCAAATTATTTAATTTTCAGGCAATAGTGAAAAATATATCCTCTGAACAAAGTTAGTGTAGAGAAGAACAGGGAATTACAACATTTAAAATCAATATTAATGACACTGAACTCACATTACAGAACATTAGCGTATATCTATAGTTTAATAACATTTGGGCACTTAAACTATTAATTAAAGTTTGGCAGTGGAAATTGGATGGAAGAAAGAATTTTTTTTGTAAGAAAAAAACTTACATATTTTAATCATCTTAAACTTCTATGGATTTCAATAATTTAATAGATTCATTTAGCTCTAAATGTCTTCAAGCATGTCATAAATCCTCTGAAGTCTCTACTTTGTAATGTAGCCTGTTAATATTCATTATAGCCTGACAATATTCATTGTCTAAGATAAGTTCACTTTTGCTATTCTATTAGTCTGTCTTGTGATTTATTTCAAAGATAAAATGAATGTCTTAACTTTTCATTGATGACTTTTTAATCCTGATTTTCTAATCAGAATTTGATGGCAATTATTATCTATTACAATGCACTATTTCCCCTTCCTACCCATTTTTCCTTTTTACAGTAACTTCAGCATCCTGACAACATCATTAAAAATATTTTATCAGTAATTATATTTGGACAGATTCCCTTTTCTAAACTGTTTGTTAATAGTCTCAATAATCACCATGGATCATTTTTAGACACAGAAAATATGTAGAAAAGATTTTGCTTAGTCAAAAGTGTTGAAATCTCTAGTATTTTATTCTGTCTTTTATTCTCTCTTCTACCTCTGGATGGTGACATAGAATTTTATAGGGTAAACTTACATGTATTTCCACAATATAAATGGAAGGCCAACTATGTATGGTACATTTCTGAAAAAGAGACCTGTTACCCAAAGGTGAGACAGAAGCCATCATTGATAGGGCATTTACAACTAGAGGCCCAGTAAATATTAAATACACAAAAACATATGACAGGGAACATTATCTGTGGCAAAAAAGAGAGCGTTCTGCCTCTCTCATCCTTAACTTTTGTCACCAATAAAATGAAAACAAAATTATCTGCCTCTAGAATTGCTGTGGTGATTAACTTGGAAAATGTAAATAAAAATTCAGCACTTTGAGAGGCTGAACAAGAGGATCACTTGAGGCCAGGAGTTCGAGACCAGCCTAGGCAACATAGCAAGACCCCTATCTCTATAGGAAAAAAGAAAATTTCAGCACTAATCATAAACACTTTGTAAATGTCAGTTGCCATAATATGTAATACTTTTTAATTCTCAGAATTATGAGAGAAATGTAGGCAGATGAAGGAAGAAGAAAACATTGGCTGCATGCCTAAGACTTGAATATAGTTAGAACTGTGCATGTTGTTAAGAAGTCCTTTTATCCCAAATTCTTCATTGCATACAAGGATCTGGAGTGATACCATAAAACATAAAAGTAGTAAAGGCTGTTGAAAACTGCACCACAAAGAAAAGAGCCAAGAAGAGAATTTTGAGTAATTTAATCAATAAGATTCAAGTTTATCCCCAGCTCATTTGCCTTTTATTCTTCATTTCAATTAGTTACATTTCCACTGGTTATCACCAAGGTTGTGCATGCGTCTTGAAATGTTCACAAAAGGTCCACGATACAGGGGTTTATTATAGGTTACATGTTATATTCAGAATCCCAGGGGAACTAATAGACTTTGGAAGTATTGATTAAGCAAGATGAAAAAATCTTATACAGTTTCAACTACAACATTTTTAAAGACAAGTACAAGCTTCATTTGCCACAAAACTCACAAAAAATTAATTGATTGAAGAATATCTCTTTTATGCAAAATATACATTTTAAGATATAATTTAATTAATATTCTACTATATACTGACATTGCTCCTTGATCATTGAATAAAAAAATACTCTCATTGCCAGAATTATATTTTTGTAATATTTATAATTGAGGTAATAATGATAAAAGACTTAAACTATGAATAATGTTGGTGAGTTTCATTTAAGCTATAACAGTTTCCCAGAACTAAACAAATATGTGACTAAGCATAGGTCATTTTTGGTAAATGAATACTAACAATTTCACAACATAATTGACAATCTGATTACATAAGTGATTTATAAGAAAATGATATGATCAAGTTCATAGATTCAACCAACAAAGTAGAAATAAGAGAAGTTAAGACAGACCTATACTACATCAGTATCACTGCCTTAAATAATTCACAGCACAACCTAATGTGGGCCCATGAAGAGTAATTCAAAGAACTGTGGGCCTTACTTAGAACTTCAGAGATCTTGATCATGAATTTGGCTTCTTTTGATGAGAAATGGCCAAGACTGTTGACCCATGCACACGTGTTGGTATTTACAGTTGTTTCATGGACGCTGGCCAGTCTACAAGCAGAGCACTCGCATGGGGAGCACCAGGTGAGTTCCAGCCACAGTTCTTTTATAAGCTTTTAGTGCCTCACGAAGATGCGGGGATCTCTTCCAAGTGCAACCTGGTCACATCAGGGCACATTCAGCAGCAGAAGTCTGTTCCCAGTATAGTCCTTGGTATGGCTAAATTCCACTGTCCCTTTCTCAGCAGTCAAAAATCCATGACAAATTCTGTACAACACTGTAGTCAATAACAGCAGCACCAGACAGCATATTAATTCTTTTACCATAAATTTGTGTGTAATTATAATGTTCTATGTGTGGTGTTATCAAAAGAATCACTGTGTCTCTAAATATCACATATGTACGTCTGGATAAATACATTGCTGTACAAGATCTCCGACATGCAGGTCATGCTCTAGTACTTGGGTATATAGAGTAATACATGTTTCGTGGCCAATAATAAAAGTGACAACTGTCTTCCTAACAAAAAATAAACACGAGAAATAGGAATTAATCAGCAGTCTCAAGGATCCCGAATGCCTTAGTAATATTATTTATCCCTCTACTTATATTACGGCATTTTTCTTCCCTCACATGCTCAGTAGTACACCAGACACACTATTGCTGTTGAATTCATAGGAAAGCCTAAATAGACTTTCTTCCACTCAGACTGAATATGACTCCCTAAGGATTTTGTTAGAGTGTAGTAATGAATGCTGGTTGCTAGGTAGTAGAAACTGATACTGCAGCAGGCTACCAAGTGCAATGGTGAAATTGCTGCTGAAACCCTGCTTATCAAAAAGATTTACAGTGCAGATTAACTTAGGTAGTCTACAGGGCATCATTAATTTGTACACAAAGCAGAGAGGCTGCTCCAAATAGCAAAAAAATAGGTATGGGGTAAGGGTTGAAGGGACTCAATATTAAAATCATGAATATCTTACAGAGGCATTTCTGTGCTTCATGAAGACAGATGGCATATACAGTAAAGACAGGGAGCTAAGACAGACAGACAGGAACAACATACAGGACAAAGCACCTGATTAAGCACTGCCTGAAAATCTGATTAATCTTTTGATTCAGAAAGTTAAGGCTAGTCAAAAAAGCCTTCTGTGAACACCAATGACTTTTGATGTTTGCACAAAATAATTAATTTAAAAAAGGGGTAAAAAAAGGACACGAGAGCTTTGGGTGATATTTGGCACTCTGCCTCTGAAAATGATGACAAATCCTGGGGTTAAAAAAAAAAAAAAAAACAAGTCTAGTACCAAGCAGCAATTCCTGGCTAAACAATGCAAGCCTGGCTGGCAGTTACCTTTCTCTCATGTTTTGTGCCTTCCCCAAGTCATTAAGTAAGAGATCTGGCCTCGGCTTTCGTGTAACCAGTAATGACAACCTCTTTGCAGTTATCTGTGTGCAAACAACCAGAGAAATTCAGAACTCCAATACAGCATTTTTGAAGAAAAGTAAATTAATCAAGAAAGTAAACTATTAAAACATATAATTCTTTCAAATAATAAGAAAAAAATGCAAGGAGAAACTTGCCCTCCCTGCCCCACAATTCAACATGCAGAACAGTTGACCAATGCTTTTATATCAGCAGGATGGTTCAATGCAAGTACACATATCCTGAGCTATCCACAGTCCCCAAACTCTGCAACATTGCTTTCAGGTGATAGAGACAAGATGATCCATGCAAATGAGCTGACCAAAGTCATGTTGTGTGCAATCAAGATAGGATCCCATACATCTTCAGAATGGTTTACAGTCACAAGAAATAAAGTTCCAATGAAGTGGTTGGCATTTGGAAGCACACTGTTTTAAATATATCTCCCTGAAGATATGTTTATATATTAGTGCACTGGTCAATATCTGACACTATCTGTCATTTTATTGCAAAAAGGAGATCAGGGCAATTAATAGGAGATGTCTTAGCACTACTTCAGACAATCTTTAAAGCCTGAATAAGATTCATTAGCCACCCAAGTGGCATTTCTGACTTCAAATTGTAGTATCATGCAAGATTTATACTGTATTAATGGAGCCTGGAGTAACTCTACATTTAATTATTTCCATTATGGGGTAAACAGTACTTGAATTAATACAATTTAGCCGACTGATGCAGTTTGGTTTACAAGATAGATGGAATGGGAGATCGAGAGCGCCTCAGAGGACAAGGAGAGTTGTAGGGTGATGTTACTGGAGAGAGCCTCAGAGCATTGCCTGCCAAGCCCGCTATGTTGTTTAAGCTTCGGGATTTTTCATATCCTTTTATGAAAAAATGCACAGACATCAGTTGAATTCAACCAGAATATAGACAGACAAATAATACCATGCAGGGTAATCAAAAGTGCTATTTTCAAGCTCAAAGAAGAATTTATTTACAAAGAATTTAATATTGAGACAATTTATAGCTCTAAAAAAATGAAGCTCATTGTAGTTGCCATTTTGAAAAGATTAAACCAGCCATAATAAATTATGGTTACAATACTTCAAAATCTATTTTTTCCCAGATTATAGTTAGTGTTAATGTATTTTTGGCATGTAGAATACTAGAACTAATTTAAGAATTAGGCAAAGCAACTTAAGTAAGATATAAGCTTGACTAATATTTTTAAATTTCAGAATGTGTTCTGGAAAAAAAGAGAAATAAGTAGGCTACTTTTTCTCTTTTCATTTTTTATTTCCTAAGCTAATAAAGCATGCTTAAGTTTAAATGGACAACTCTTTTTCCAGCATATTTAATCTTCCAGCTTTATAGGGTTAAAAGATGATTCTTAAATAATGGCATTTGGTGCCATTATCCAGGTGATGTAGGATGGAATGCCCATTTCTAATTCCTTGGGTAAGAAAAGTAAAGGAAAAAAAAAGAAAATGAATGAAATATAAATTGAGTCATAATTTCAGTGAAATAAGTCTGAATTTGATTACATGATGTTTTCAGCTGATTTCCACCCCCCACCTTCCCACCCAGGAATTGAGAATAATTTGGTGTTAATTCATGTTTTCTTTCTCTTATATCACACCTTGATTTCTTGTTCATGATAACCATGAACTTACAGAATTAAAAAATGCTCTCACAAACTTTAGCCTTATTCCTTAGCTACTTAAGCAACCCTGTCAAGGTCACCTTTGGAAACATTTGTATATTGTAGTATTTTTTATTACAAAAGATTAGAGACGGTTAAATGAGGTGAGAAGTACGTACTATAAATTTTGAAGTGAAATGTCTTAAAGCAGGGCAACTATTGACTTGAAAAGTAGTCATACTGTGAAGCCTTGGAAACGAATGTTCTGACAGATTTCTTGAAAAACTGTTATAGAACAGGA
Organism: Cacajao melanocephalus; assembly: GCA_963573385.1. Classification (NCBI taxonomy): domain Eukaryota; kingdom Metazoa; phylum Chordata; class Mammalia; order Primates; family Pitheciidae; genus Cacajao; species Cacajao melanocephalus. Next base: position 36,609 of record CAUYLG010066842.1, read on the forward strand.
AAATGAAATTCTTTTTTGGCAACCAACATTGAGAAAGTAGATACAATTCTAGTGGACTACTTGTCTCCCTTACACTATATGACTTACTCTTTGGATTCTAATTAGACCTCGATGTACTCCAGTGTGTGAGAAAAAAAAAAATGGGTCCATTGTTTTTTCTTATGTTTCTTTTAGCTATTCCTTTCTCTAATTCAATCTGTTCATGGAACTTGCAGAGAAGAAGCCATGGATAGCTTTCCTCCTTTCATTGGAAGAGAAAAAGTGATTTATCTGATTATTTTATGTATGAGAGGCTAAGACAGACATGGGTGTGGATCTCAATAACAGCTGTATTATGGGGTAAAGCTCTCTTATGGGGTGAAGCTGGACTGGATAAAAAAGCAAAATGATCAACATTCCCCTCCCCTCGCCACCTGCACTGCACACACATTCATTTTCAGCAGACCAGTTGCTTTCTTTGGGATTTTGTAGATAGAAATTTATGCCATCTATTAACTGTAATAAATGTTCTCTAGTACATAGTCTCTGCTAATTAAATAATTATCTGCCAATGTATTGTTAATACTCTAAGCTATGAAACATGGGAGGTGGTATATATTTCATTTTATGTTGGTGAATGATGGAATAGTTAGTGGGAGGATATCTTAAATAATATTTAAGAATTGCAAGTAATTTGTCCCTAAACAGAAATCCTTACATGCATGGAAGGTTAGTTATTACTGCACTTCTGTAAAGTGACTGAAAATGTAACTTTGGGAATTGGAGAAAAAAATTATTATCCTGTGCCGTAGAAGTTAACTGTATAACCTACAAATGTAAACTAGATGATAAACATTGATTGGTTTTGATTAAAGGCAAAGTGGTGAATGTGCATGAACTAAATGGGCTGTTAATACTTACACATCATCATACAGATTTACAGCTCTGTTTTCTACCATCTCCTTGCTCCTACAGGACCCCCAGAAAGGTAAAATTCTATTTGGCAGTTTTATAATGGTCATGCCAGTAATATTTAAAACTTGGTTGCTGTTCCAAATGTTATCTTTCTGAATTATAGTTTTAATATAAATATTCTGTTCCGTTTCTAGTTCCTGTATTTTTAATGACTATAATTTCAGTGTCTATTTGAAAAGGCTTCCTTTCTAATTTAGTAACAAGTATTTGTTAATAAAATCATATCTTATTCATATACATATTTTTCTTTATTCTACATGTTCATTTATGATTAGAAAATTTTGCTTAATCAAGGTTTTACTGGAATGGCTGAAAGTATAATTCATGAGGAAAAAACACTGTTGAACTTATTTTGAACTGCCATCTAGATGCAGAGTATTCATTTCAAATAATTCTTAAGAGCATGTGCTTATTTGTGGCAATACTAAAACTACCTACCCATGTGCCATTCATTAGTATAATTTATGTAATATGCTTTCCTAAAATAACAAACATTCATTCTAAGTATTGGGAGTTTACTCTTTTGGGAATCCTTAAAGTTTTCTTAGTATATGTCCAATTATTTTCTTATTTTTAGCTAGAAAAAGAATTTAATGGAAATCCAGTAATTTATTTTCACTTATAGAGGGAAGAATTTTTAAATATTAAAATCAAATCAGCAGAGAGACCAACTTGAGGGATAAATGAGAGGATTATATAGAAAATAAACGAATAGAAGTAACAGCAGAAATCTCTAACGTACATAAAAGGAAACAGGAGAATAAATGAATAAATTTGTGGTAGATATGACAAGATAACCCACTGAAAAGATTAAGTGAAATTAGCCAGAAATGTTACCAGACTTAGGAGGAAAAAACATATAGCTATAAACTACTTAAACAAGAATGAAAAAGAGTTGATTATGATAAGAAATGACAAACAATAAAAAGCTCATGAATAAATTTTCAAAGATGTTCTCACTAATAAAAAGAATTTGTAGTTGTGAAATAAGACTGCATGTATAAATTTTCCATGCAAACTAAATATCTTATTAATTGCTTTGCTTGTAAAACTTTGCAATTTTATAGTAAAACTTTGTGTTTAGATAGTGCCTTATAATTTGCAAAGTCTTTTCTTATTTGTGATTTTTCTTTGACAGTTTAAAATTTAAAATATTATCTAACATAGAAGAAAAATATTCTAGAGTTCTTTAAACACATAATCTTAGTATAAATATTACATGTGATAATCTTATTGAATGCTACTCAAAAATGTAAATTTAACATGTATATACATTGCATATAATGATTTAAGATACTCAATGCAATTAGAACATTATGTTCTACATAAGATATTAGTTTGATATGATGACTGTTATTTAATGTATGTACATATATTTTGCTCAAATACTATGATAGTGTATTCACTCTCTTCAAAATATATTTAATAGCACGTATTCAATGTAAAACAGTAAACAACCAAATAAATCTATTGAAAGGATTGAAATACGTTTTGGTGCAAGAAGTAGATACAAACAATGGGAGTAATTGGAATGGAAAAGTATTTAAAATATTATTCATGGAACGAACAAGAGTCCTTTTCTTCTAAGTCTCAAAGGCACAGAAGCAGAGAAGAAAAATCTAAAGTGATCAAAAGAAATGAAGAGAAGTACAACATGGGCAATAAAATATTTCAAAGAAAAAGGGAATCACAAAATAAATATGTGAAACTTAAAATGGTGAAGAATTCAATAGAGAGAAACTCCAATGAGTAACAACTAAGCACAGTATTATTTAAATGCAGTTGTGCTACTATGAAACTTTTATAGTGGATTTTTATTCAAATTCAGTCAATTACTATAATAAATCATTACAGTTATTTCCCTATTCCGTCAACAAACAGGAAAAATGACTATGGCAATAAAGCAACTGGAATTGTCAAAGTGGAAGCTAATAATAAAGCATACTACTTTTGATAAAAGTGGGTTATAATTGTCCCAAGACTATTCTTAAAGATGAGGAAAATATCCCAATTGTCCTAAGGTTGTAAAGTTTCTCAAAAGGGAATAAAAAACCTTTTAGAGAATAGTTTAGGCAGTGGTACAATCAAGGACAAAGGACCCCCATGATCAGTGGGCGTCAGTATTCTATTATAGTCCTTAACAAAGATGCTTGCCCCACAATTTTTATTGATTATTCAATACTTATTATTTTCTATGTGTCAGACACAATGCATGTCTGCTGAAAAACGGTAATAAATGGAATTTTTTATTATTGGTCCTGAAGAAAAATTCTGTAAGTGCATTTTGTGAGTACCCAAGTAGGCTTTCAAGTGATTAGATATACCATTCCATATGGCTGAAGATCATGGACCTTTGCAAACTTGAGATCCTCAGATAAACCACTGGCAAAAACTACCCATGTACTGGATAAGAGACATTAGAGAATGTTTAATCCTTTACTTTGAGAAAAAAAAGATTATAATTGTTTTATAGTCATGAATTACTCATCAAATATGTGCACAGAGCCAATTAGTGATTTTTGTTGTAGTGAAAAAGATAACTTTTAATGACTGCTGAGTATATTATATTAAGTAATTGGAAAAGTGATTTAATATTTACACATTCCATTCCAATTCTGCCCATAGACAAAAGGCAAACCAAAGAAGAGAGAAAAAAGGACAAGATGCCTTTCAGATATGACAATCACGTAGGTTACTATGTATCTTAACATGTTTCTAAAGAGAGAAGATGTAATGGAGAGAGGAAAAGAGCACTGCGCACAGTCTTTCCTAGAAAATGATGAATGAGCATTTTACATTACTCCATGTATTTCCAACAGTTTATTGCTAAGTCACCTGTTATGATCTGATTAAATGCATGCCTACCTTTCCTGATCCCTCCATCAGAAGCACACGTGTAATCACCTGTCGTCAGTAGGAAACATGTTTCCCCTCTTCTGTTTTTGTCTCTGGTACTAGAGCGTCTGATGGGGAGCCTTTCTGGGGGTGATAGTGGCGGCTCACTTCCTGTACTGTCGTCACCTGATAACACTGGTCACAGCACCATGCCCATTGACAGACAGTGATGAATGAGGAAATGAGACAGTACAAAGAGTTTACACAGAATGCCAGTAGTCCAGTCACTCGATATACAAAACACAAGAGTCACATCACAATAAGAAAAAGAATTTTTATCACTCTTCACGAAAAATTACGTGGAGCAAAATGGAAATGTATTGAAAAGATTAGAAATGTTCTTTGGGAGATTTTAATTCCATTTTGGATTTTATCTAATAGGAAATTGCCTTTCACACAACTAATACAAACTCAAAATAACTGTGATAATGAAGTAGCACACAGATTATTGTCTTACAATTTTTGAAATGTTATCTATTTACTCTGAAAAGAGTATTTAAAAATGGAACCTATTTAAGAAAATTTCTTAAGTAAATTTGTCTTTGTAGTTCTTTAAGAGACATGCTTTTATTAAAAGCATTGTCCCCAAAACTCTTAATAAAAATTATTCCAAAGCACACAAACTCCGTGTCGAGGTACTCAATTTTGAAGCAGCAGAATATTTTTGAGCATGCAGTGGAACAAGGCCAGCTTCTCCAAATGTCCTTGAAATAAGTATCTGTTTACTTCTGTATCCTTGCCAAAGACTTCCACATCCTATTGGCCTAGATACTAGCTTGTTATTTCAGTGTTTACCTGGGATGATAGTGTGTCCTCTTTTCAGATGCCCTTCTTAAGGGCTCTGCATGGATACTTGAGAACAGTTTGATGAGAGCAGCAACACCAACTAAACTCTACATTTCATAAATACATTCTTAACAGATTTTAGATATATATTAGCAGAACTTGCATAGCAATCTACTAAATGAGCATAAGGACTGTGAATGAAACTTATAGACACTGATAAACTTCAGCTCCAGCCACATTGTTCTTTCTGTTTAACTCATTTAAATTTCTAGAAGCTAAGGAGGGACCTATGAAAATGATGCCTCCTTTTTTGTTAGTTTGCTTTGTTAATTGATCTGACTTCTAAATTATGCAAAATTATTCACATAAAATCACCATAAGTCATTTTTATATAAGAAAAAATGAAATATATCGAGGTTATGGGGAATCAATAAACCTTAAATTTTCACAGTAGAGTAAAAGCTAATTAAATTGTTTAATCTGTAAAATATTTTACCTTTACCAGACAGTAGACAAGAGGAGACACTACTATCACTTTGGCAGCTGAATGTCAATTTCTAGTCAATGAACTCTACATTGTCTACAGCAATGGTGAGAAGCAGAGATTCAGCTAATCTCAAGCATTAATCATTCAAAATTCAGTTCTGGGAGACAGCAGAACCCAATACATAATGCCTAAAAAGGAATTCCACAGAGAAATTCAACGTTGCCATTGAGTGGCCAAAGCAGATCACCTATTCCCTGAAAAATGGTGGGTTAATTATATTACATGACATTGAGCTTCATCAGAGGGGTTATAATGACATAACCTACACAATTTAAAAACAATGAAAATTTAACCAATCCTCCAGGATATTACTAGGGAAGAGCTTTGTTATCAAAAAGGTTATCTTCCATATCACCTGTTTGGAGTTTAGGCCTTTGAAATGTAAGCATCCATTCTTCTTAAATAACTGCTTCTTGTGAATTAGGTTGAGATGCATGGCACCATGTGGCAGAGGTAAAACTGAGACAAACACACCAAGCCAAACGATATGGAGATCAACATTTTGAGGATGAAAGATGGAAAATGGCCAATATCATACCATCACATCGTGCAGGGGAACAAAGAAACATTGGCACAAAAGCAACAAACAGGCAAAAGAAAATATTGGCACCATCAGCAAAGGGCATTCCCACTAAAGCAAGAAAACTCTATAGACCAGCTATGCAGTCTTCTACTTGGGGTTCATTTAGAACTGCTACAGTCTAGCTATCTATAAGCCTGACACAAACACACATTTTATGAAGGGGTTAGGACTGAAAACTCATGAGCATTTGCAGAAAATGAGAATGACTGCCTTCTGCCTAAGGAACATACTGGTCTATAAAGCATTTAATAACATGCATTTGAAGTCGTGCCTTACCTGATCTGTTATGTTCCAGAAGTCGATTGTCTTTGCCCAGACACGTGTCACTCTGTGTACTATTGCAGGCCATATTTAGTTCTGTCTTGCAAAAAGTAGGTGAGCTTGCCTGAGGAGCAGGAGGGATGTGCTTCTTTCTTTTCCTTGGAAGTTTCTGCTTTGCCATTGCCAAGGAGTAGTACATTCCAAAATTGTTCACAATGACAGGCACTGGCATGGCTATTGTCAGCACTCCAGCCAGAGCACACAGGGCTCCCACCAGCATGCCTGACCACGTTTGGGGGTACATATCCCCATAACCCAGGGTAGTCATGGTCACCACAGCCCACCAGAACCCAATGGGAATGTTTTTGAACTGCGTGTGCTCACTAGCTGAAGGGTCGTTAGGTTGAGCTCCCACTCTCTCGGCATAGTAGATCATGGTAGCAAATATCAAAACTCCTAGAGCCAGGAAGATTATCAGCAGCAAAAATTCATTAGTACTAGCTCGAAGAGTATGTCCAAGCACCCTCAGACCTACAAAATGGCGGGTGAGCTTGAAAATTCTCAGGATCCTCACAAACCTTACCACCCTGAGGAAGCCAAGTACATCTTTAGCAGCTTTGGATGACAGCCCACTGAGTCCCACCTCTAAGTAGAAAGGTAGGATGGCCACAAAGTCAATGATATTCAAGAGATTTTTGATGAATTCAAGTTTATTGGGTGAGAAAACAATACGGACTAAAAATTCAAAAGTAAACCACACCACACACACTCCTTCTACATACGTCAAGGCAGGATCCGTTTCAATTTCATACTGTAGAACAACACTTGTGCCATTGATGACTGGTTCTGTCTTGTTTTTAACAATATTGAAAGCTTCATGTGTTTCCAGGCAAAAAGTTGTAATTGAAACCAGGATGAAGAATAAAGAAGCAAAAGCAATAAACTGTAGAAGAAAAAGAAATAAAACCCACAGTGATCTGAATGATAGTATATGTTGATTCAAATCTAAAAGCAACAATCCCTGTAAATTAAAAATGAATAGCAGCATATTTAGAGGTTTCACTTGGGGTATGACCTAAGCAAAAGAAGATACATGTATGTAACATTAATTAGAGTATTTCAGGTTCTGTTTTCAGCTCATAGATACAAAGTTTTGCTTTATGTTGGAATATAATTCATTGAGTTTTTTGTGTAAGAAAATATAACTTGTAAAGAAAACATGAAAATCCCTGTAAAGGAATTGCAAATGAAAACATACCAAAACAAAAGAGAAATTTAGACAACAGTTTATGATCCTAGAAATCTTTATGCATGTGATCAAGTTTTAAACCTTTAAATATAAGGTGCATGAGACACTGATAGAAATTTAGAAGCTACCCAAATTTAACTGTAGATTTGTATTTGTATAGAAAATGTTCTGGATATTATAAGGTATCAGCACAAAAAAAAAATCTTTGCAGTATATACTGCCATGTAAATTACATCAACTTCAGGTGGAGACTAGTCCAAAAGTGCAAATCTAACAGAGAAGAATACATAAGACTGAAAGGAGAGAAACCCAGTAAAGGAGCAAATTAAATGACAATGTCTTCCTCTCTTGACAATGGATCTCAAAGTGTTAGAGTAACATACTATAAAGTTGCAAAGGTTTTCTTCAATTCAATTCATTTCCAGCCAATAATACATGACTGCACACACACCTACCAATACGGAATAATTTTAAAAGCACTCATATAGTTCTTACTAGTACCAGATACTCACATCAGTCCTCATAACAGCACTACTCCTACTCCATTTTACAATTCAAGGATATCAGGACAGAAAGTTTAAGCTACTTTTCCATGGTCGTAAACTACAAAATGATAAGCCCGAGTCACTAACCTGAGAAGTTTAGCTCCAGATTCTGCTCCTCTCACTTACCAAACTCTCAAATGTAGAGTACAAATGTGCTGAAAACCATTTATTTAGGCTGAGATCACATACTTCTTAATATCAAAGATCTGAAAACTTGAAATCCAGTTGTTTGAATGAATGGCACTGTTGTAGCCAGCAGTGCTGAGATCACTAGTACTCTGTGATAACACTCAGGTTTAGCATGCTAAATAAACACCAATAGGCTCTCCCTTAAATGTCTAAACAAAAGAGTCACTCAGGAGAAGGAAGTTGTCAGTCAAACAGAGAAAGGTTCTTACTTGAAAATAATAGAATATATCAAAAGTCCAAAGTTGCCACTAACATCATGCTGTCAAGCATGCCACTGGGAAGAGCTAAGACAGTTCAAGAAGAGATTGAAACCACTTCCCTTTTTTCCTGGTTGAGTTTTAATCTACCAAAATGTGAAGGGTATACAAAAGGACTAAAACATCTTAGGACTGTGGCTATCTGCCTTAAAGAACCACTCAAGTTATGGAACTTCTTCTACAGTGTGCCAGTTAGCACATCAGCTGTATAGTATTCTAACGCAGGTCATTTCCATAGTTTTGACTTGCTCTCTCATGCACATTTTCCAGCTGCTTTAAGTTTTGGTGATATAATTTGACCATTAGCTTTCCCAGACTTTTTATAAGATAATAGCATTCTTTTGTCATTCAGTTTTCCCTTTATAGAAATAAATGTACTATTCTTTTTTAATCAATCATTTGTTGTAACATTTAGTATCACTAAGATCCTATGTATACATTAAAACATAACATCTTTCAGAGGAAGAATCAATTATCCTTGATTCATAAATTACTTCTTAATCTAATCTTATAGATTTAGGAGTCACATTTATTTCTGATTCCACCTAAAATCTTTTGTCATTAGAGTCCTGCCAATATGTACCTACTGACTTCCATCCTCCAACTATACTCTTCATTAGACTAAAGTATTTCAGGCATTCATAGGCTCAAAAGAATCTTCCTAAAGCCTTCATAGCTCACTACCTCCTTAGTAATGAGATGTTTGTGTATGTACATGTTTGCATGTATTTTGACAAAATTTTGGTTTCTATGCAAATACTTGTGCATAAATGAAACATGTGAATAGCCTATAAACAATTCTAAGACACAAAACTTTGAAAACCAATAGTTGCTTGTTTATGTAAGTCATTCAGTACTTGTATTTATCAATATTTTTATTGGCAATATTTAAAGAACCACATCATAATTTAATGTATTATTCTACTTTGCTGTTTTTAGTACTTTGTAAATTTGCCAGATTAATACCAAAGTTGATTTCTTTTTCAAATATTCTTTTTATTTTACTATTATAGTAATAGTTTACTATAATATATATTATATAATTTATGTAATTATATATAAAATATATATAGTAATATTTTTACTCTAAGAGGAAAATAAAAGAATATTTGAAAAAGAAAACAACTTTGCATTTTGAGAAAAAAACAACATTAATCTCAGAAGTAGATGATTATTTTGCTTTGAAAACAACCAGAGAGGCCAGTCGCAGTGGCTCTTGCCTGTAATTCTAGCACTTTGGGAGGCTGAGGTGGATGGGTCACTTGAGGTCAGGAGTTCAAGACCAGCCTGGCCAACATGGTGAAACCTCGTCTCTACTAAAAATACAAAAATTAGCTGGGCATCGTGGTGCATGCCTGTAATCCCAGCTACTTGGATGACTGAGGTAGGAGAATTGCTTGAACCTGGGAAGAAAAGGTTGCAGTGAGTTGAGATTGTACCACTGCACTCTAGCCTGGGCAACAGAGAGAGGCTCTTGTCAAAAAAAAAAGAAAAGGAAAAAAAAAAGCTAAAGACGCTAGTCATAATCTGGAATAGGAGGATTCTAAGAACAAAAGTATGCTTGAAAATAACATGATAGAAATTTCGAAGTTGAGGTTGAATTCTAAAGAGAGAGAAAAGGGAAAGGTCTCTAAGGAGAAAGAAGAAGAGCTGAAAATGTGATGTCCAACAGATGAGAAATTCCTTCACAGGTCCAGTAGCAGAACCTGAGAATAGCAACTGAGAATATTAAATTTTAAGATGATGCTTCTTGTTTTGCCTTCAGCATAAGGCTATTTTATGAAAAGATCTTGCTGTTGATTCTTCTGCAAGGAATGAAGGTATTAGGCCAGCAGAGGACAAAAAGAGGGGAGAAGTCAACCATGAGAGGTGGGATATGTAGCAGGTATAAGAAACATAGAAGAGTTATAAATAAGAATGACAGGTAATAAGGGGAAATGTAGCTCCCACGAACATTCTTGGAGATACTGGGAAGCTACAGAGCTTCCCATAGAAGGAACAGGAACTCAATTTGTTAGCAATTTAGTTCAAGTATCAAATGAATGGGTGACCCAAGGGCTTTGAGGACTCAGCATTATCCAGAGGCAAACACTTGAGTTGCATTAGCAAAGACTTGGTGTACTTTATCTGAACTTAATTCTAAGCTCTTTGGAGATAAAAAATGTTTTCTTTTGTTTCTGGCTCAGTGAGCAGAGCTTAAATGGATAAATATGAGGTTAGATTGAAGAACATTCAGAAAAAGAAAGTAAAAAGGAAAGAAATGGAGGGGAAGAGATTTTATTTATTTGTCTTTTTTCCTTCACTGAACTGAGAAATCTTTAAGGACTGGACTAATGTCATATTCATTTTTTGTATTATTTCTTGCTCCTTGCACTGTCGTTAGTACTGAGTATGGCAGGATAGACAGATAAAAGGGTGGAAGAATTAATGAAAGAACAAATGAGGAAATGAGTAAGATAGACCACATTCCGGTGGGAATTCAAATAATATGAATAAAAGGTAAATAATATAAACCAAACAATGAAAAATGAATATTGAAGCAAAAAAGCCAAATTTAAAAAGCAAATTGAACTGGCTCATTGGTCCAAATGTCGCCAATAGCACCTTTTATTCATTCTCTTAATGGAGCTTGTGTGTTAGCAAGAAAACGGGGAAGAGAATCACACTGCCATCTCTCTCTTTCTTTCTTTTCCTTGTGATAAGACCAAAAACTCCCCCAGACCTTGATTAAAAGTAAAATTAGGTATGTTAAATAATTAAAATGTTAGAAAGCTCTCCAGACAAGGTGTGTCCTGTCAACTGAGTGTACAGATCTGATGTATCATTCCAGGGAGTTTCAAACTAAAATACCCTGTTAAAATATTGGCTTGTGAGGCTAATCAGTAGACACATTTTTCTCCATTAGTCGTGTCCGTGTATTTCGTTGCAGAGAGTACCCAGGACTCTTTTTTTTTTTTTTTTTTTTTTTTATAATCAGCGACCAGGGGGCAGAAGTCCTCATAGTCCAGGATCTGAATGGAGGGCCTCATGTTAATCTACCTCAATACAAATATTTAAGCAAATCTCTACGTATGTATAATAGGCAAAGAGAAAATGAAGACAAGTGGGGTACATTTTTATTTTCCTCATTTTCTCTTTCTTATCATTAAAATGAATGAAATCGAGCTCTATAACATATTCACAAATGCTTATTCAGTTTTTCAAAACCATTGATTGTGTCCTTTCTGTAGCCCAGGGTTACTAATACTGCAGCAATTTCACATACTTTTATTAATAATTCCACATATCCACAAGTTGCTCAGAGGGACTTAAACATTATATCCCCAGGGCATTGACTTAAAGCAAGAAATAGGTCTTCAGTGTCTGTTGTGGAATTAGTAAAAGAATAAATTAGAAAATTATGTTGGTTTGGTATGCAAAAATTCCATCGGAGCCAACACAGAATCTGTCTTTTAAAACTTGCTTTATCCTCCTGTTACTTAAAATAGAAAAAGCAGCCTATACTACAAACTATAAAGGATGAAAAAAATAAATAAATAAAGCTCATCTCTATTTTGTAAATGCAAGTCAGAGAGATAATTTAATATTTGAAAATTAACATCATGAGAAAATCAATAAAATAAGTTACCTAAAATATAGTACTAAGGAATTTTCATTTTTGTAATTTTACATAAGTTGCATTTATTTTTAGTTTTTATTCTAAGGATGTTGTCTTTTCCAAATGAGAATACTTCCTTACTATTAGGCTCATGTTGCTTCTCTTTCTTAAATAATAAAATAGAGACTAAAGAATTACAAGAATTTTAAATGTTCAAGTATTAGAAGTTCATGTAATACCCTAAGCCAAAATTTCCACTTTTAGAAATTTACTGTAGAAAAATATTTATATAAAACTACAAGGATAGACACATAGAATTATATTGAATGAAGCATTATTTATAATGAAAAAATAAAAATATCTGTCTCTGAAGTGATGGTATGTCTGTAATATAGCATTCCAAGGAATGAGGTACTACAACATGTACTTAATATGGAATGCTCTCCAAGGAATCATGTTAAGTTAAAAACAAATGACTGCAGAACAGTAATATGCAGAGTATAATCCCATTCTTTCTCATTACTTACAACTAATAAATGAACAGAAACATTCTGTTTTTAGGAGTGGTTATAGCTGGGTGTAAGGGTAGCATTAAGCAGAGGTATTGCTAATGAGAAATCATAATTCATTCCATAAATGTCTGAAAACTTAAAATTCCCTACAAAAACTTTAATCATGCATTCTAGGTTTAATTTTAAAACAAAATTCAAAGTAAGTAATAACCAAGACAAGGTTAAGCCTGATTATTCTGAGTGATCATTAAGTTGATTTTATTAACCCATAAAAATTATAAATTGGAAGTTTTTAATTTTTATTCTTTTCTACAATACCATAAACTTAGCTGATGGTCTTAATTTTGTATATATTCATGTCTAACACACTAATTTTGCCAGAATTAACAAGAGTTAGTTGTTCACAGCACTCCGGTTTCTAGAGAGAGAAAAAGAAAATCTCTTTCATTGGTAAGTCTGTCCTCAAAGGCCAGCCGAGTAGGAACAGATGGAGGCCACTGTCTACCAGGTCCATGCAGAGCTGAGAATTAATTTGGTTTCTTCTGAGGCTGCTGCTAAAATCAATTTTTCTTTATCCAAGTTTTGGTCATTAGAGAAATGCAAGGCAAAACCACATTGAGATACCATCTCACACCAGATAGAAGGGTGATCATTAAAAAATCAGGAGATAACAGATGCTGGAGAGAATGTGAAGAAATAGGAGCACTTTTACACTGCTGGTGGGAGTGTAAATTAGTTCAACCATTGTGGAAGACAGTGTGGCGATTCCTCAAGGATCTAGAAATAGAAATACATACCATTTGACCCAGCAATCCCATTACTGGGTATTTAGCCAAGGATTATAAATCATTCTATTATAAAGACACATGCACACGTATGTTTATTGCAGCACTGTTCACAATAGCAAAGACTTGGAACCAACCTAAATGCCCATCAATGATAGACTGGTGAAGAAAATGTGGCACATATACACCATGGAATACTATGCAGCCATAAGAAAGGATGAGTTCATGTCCTTTGCAGGGACATGGATGAAGCTGGAAACCATCATTCTCAGCAAACTGACACAAGAACAGAAAACCAAACACCGCATGTTCTCACTCATAAGTGGATGTCGAACAATGAGAACACATGAACACAGGGAGGGGAATATCGCACACCGAGACCTGTTGGGCCGGCAGCGGGTGGGGGTTGGGGAGGAAAAGGAGGGGTGGGGGGTTTGGAAAGGCATAGCATTAGGAGAAATACCTAACATAGATGAAGGGGTAATGGAGGCAGCAGACCACCATGGCATGTGTATACCTATGTAACAAACCTGCACATTCTCCACATGTACCCCAGAACTTAAAGTATAATAAATTAAAACAAAAAAAAAACTGATCCACAGACATTATCACATTTATGATATTGAATTAGCTTGAGGAAAACTGATCTTTCAATGAAACCACCATACACAATTACCAAGCTCAGAAATCAGTAAAAAAGATTAAGCTTCCGGTATCTATATTATACAGATGTGTGTATATCACACATCATAGTATTTTATATCTGTACCTACATAAAATGTTTCTATGTATAAATAAATATTTAAGTACAAATTATATATAAACATATATATATATTATAAAGATTGGTAATAGATACAGGTATAAAACAAGGTAACATTCACTCCTAAAATAAAAACAATATACCCAATATTACTTTTTTACCACGGAGACATATGTGGTTCCTGATAAATATCTTCTATCATGTTTTCTTTATATCCTTAGTCAATGTAAATATACAATCCTCCCTCTACATTTTTATTTTGAGGCCACAGACTGATTTAATTGAAATTGTAATTGTTTGTTTAGAGTCAAAGCATATCCATTCACACAAAACTGTAATTTTCTGGGATACAGGCAAGAAAGGCATGATGTATTATTGGTATTATTACAATGAATTCCAGTGTACAAAATTAGGTAACTAGAATTAAAAGTCATCAATTATAAATACATAGCATCATTTTGCTTTCTTAAGTCTCATAATGAAATTTAAAGTAATTACTGTATTTTGTAAAAATATTTTTTATAATTGTTTTATTACACTGAAGAAAAATTTCATGCTTGGCAATCTTAAGAATGATAATTTACAATATATAGCAATTTTATGACATAAACCAGAATTGTAATTTCAAAATTCCAATGATCAAAAATTCCCCCTAAAACTTTTATCTTTAATATATTTCATATAAATTTATTTTTACATGATTCAAGTTGTCTTAGGATGATATAAACTACTCTACCACCATCTAGGGTTATAGAGTCACATTACGAAGACTTATCTACCATGAATCCCAGTGTGTCTTTCTCAGAGGCCAACAATCGTGTTCCAAAATAAATTATGAGAAACAAACCATATTTGATATCCATAAGAGATTGATGGATTGGCTACATAATTGGAAGTACAAAAATGAGCTTTTGTGTTGTATGCCTTAACAAGTTAACTGTATCAACTGCTATCACATCATGGTCTAGGGACTCCCTACTAGTCACGACGCCTTTTCTGGGGTCCATATAGTCAAGCATAATTTTGTAGTAGTACTAAAATATTTCTTGCCTTTTTCATTCTCATTGTCTCACTAGTTTAGAGTGGAGTTCTCTAAAGGCTACATGACATGTGGTCTCTCAACACACAGAGCAGAATAAGGTATGAGAATCCACCCATTGTCTATTAAGTAAGTTATGAAGATTCAACTCAGTAATCACATGGTCTTTAACAAATCCTAGAAATCTGAGTCAAAAATAAGCACTTCCTTGCAATTTTCTGCTATAGCACTTACCTCATTTCTGTAATATTTTATTTTCCTTCTCCTTTGATAGGACATAAGCTTGTAACAGAGAGTTTTATTTATATTTTATGTTAATGGCATTGAGTTGCTGCTTAGTAACTATTAAGAAGGGATAACGGCAAAGATTGTGGCCACACCAAACATAAAGTTTAACTAAAACTTGGTTTATTTATTTACACCAGTTTCCTCAAATGGATTTTTAAGAAAGTTCAGAGGTTCATGAAAACAACAAACAGAATAGGAAGGAAGATATAAACTAAGAAAAATTAGAAAATAGATTGTCAGCTTGTGTGATGAGTAGGGTCCTGTCAGAGATGTTAAGGAAAGAGAATGCTTCAAGTAGGAGAGATTAGCAGTCAGTTTATGCTAGGAGAGATTAGCAGTCAATTTATGCAGAATTCAGGGAAAATAAAACTGTCTATTTGATGAAATAATCAGGCCACTATTAGTTTCCTGTAATGAAGCAGTTTAGTAAAGAAATAGGAAAAAAATCCAGATATTTTATAGGCCTTAACAGTGAGTGCTGATATCAAATCTTCCTGAATGCTAATCCTAAAGCTTTCTAATTCATAGACTTTTCCTATTCATAACCAATCAGCAAGCCATCATAACTACATGATTTTTAAAAATTGTATTTAACAAATTCTATTCCCAAAATATAACTGTGTACCTATTGTTCTGAGAAGCATTAGGAAAGGAAGAAATTAAGGGCTATGCCACTGATAACAGTTTTATAAGATAAATAAGTGGTGATAGAGAAACTAGAAATAGCTTCAAGATACCAGTAGCAATTCTACCTTTGACATGAGAAGGTGGCAACCCTAAAAGATAAAATGTATGCTTTTCTTCCAAAAATAATAGAAATAATAGTAGATAAAATTGAATTCATCTGTCCTGAAAATTATTTTTTATTTAATCTTTTTTTTTTTTTTTTGAGATGGAATTTCGCTCTTGTTACCCAGGCTGGAGTGCAATGGCACGATCTTGGTTCACCGCAACCTCCGCCTCCTGGGTTCAAGCAATTCTCCTGCCTCAGCCTCCCGAGTAGCTGGGATTACAGGTAAGTGCCACCATGCCCAGCTAATTTTTGTATTTTTAGTAGAGATGGGGTTTCACCATGTTGACCAGAATGGTCTCAATCTCTTGATCTCGTGATCCACCGGCCTCGGCCTCCTAAAGTGCTGGGATTACAGGCGTGAGCCACCACGCCTGGCCCTTTTTATTTAATCTTAACATATTACATAGTAGATTCTATTACCTCATTTTACAGAGAAGCAAACAGAAACTTAGAGACTGGAGTCAAAGCCCTCTTCTTTATAACATGTATGTCTTCTCTAAATGGGCCTTTTTTTTTTTTTTTACAAGAATCTTCAACTATACTGAACAGAAAGATTCAGAAAAGAAAAACTAGACTGCTAAAATAGTGTTTTATGCATATTCATACATGAATACACAACATGCATGCATGCTAAACTTTGGTCATCAATAGCGCAAGAGCAATGAAGCCAAGAGAATGAAGTTAACCTTTATTTCTCATTTGTCATCTAGATTTTTATATATAGCGCTTTTTCAAGGTCCTTATAAAATAAATAGTTTAATATCCAAATGCTGGTTCTACACAAACAAAGAGAAACAAGCAAATAAGTATCGGGCTTAAAAAATATGTTTATTATTTTTATAAAGTGAATATTCAGTTTGGGACTAAAGTATCTGGAAAATGGAAACTTGCACAAATGGACAAATGTGAACTGAATGCTTTCTTTCCCAGATTTTTAAATCTTCCAGCTAGATTAAAAAAAAAAAAGTGATTGTGTTCATAGATTATTTAGTTCATTTCCGGGCTTTCAGGCCAAGGTTTACAGGACTTGCCCTTGATATAGAGACAACAGAAGAAAAGCTGTTAAATATTTAATAGGGTTAGAAAATCTACATTTAATATTCTCTTGAGCTTGCACAGTGCTGACTTAGAAGGAAATCCAAAGTGCCTTGTTTTCACATGTAGAATCTTAAAAATGCAGTTAGTAAATCATCCTCTAAAATGATATACAGTTTGAATGACTGTATTCTTAAAAGTAAAACTTTTTTTAAGAGTATGTGCTGAAAGTTCTTTGTTAATTGGAAAGAAAGATAGCTATGAATGGTTCTTTGAGATTTTATTCATGTCCTATTTTTATCACCTTATTTTTTCTTTTTAAAATTTTAACAATTAGGCAAGAGCCAGAATTATATATATAGACTTTTTTTTTTAATTCTGCTTTGTCATTTTTGTTTTGCTACGTTTGGGTAATGAGTCAATTTTAGAGGAACTAAGTAAATCAGCCATATAAGGTCTTTAATAGCTATTGTATATCCAACATTCTTTGTTGATTTTCATTTTACATATGTAAAAATTTCCTTTAAACGGAGTTAAAATGTTCAGTTTATATGATGAGTCTTGGATTGAACCAATAATAATCAGTCAATACTCACCATGTGATTCAATAATAAATGTTCAACTCACATGTTGAGTCTTGAATTGATTCAATCCAAGACTCAACATGTGAGTTGAAAATTTATTTAAATGCCAAATTATTAGCCTTCCCAAAGTAACTGCCTGCCTTATCTGACCCTGAAGAGGCCATTATTCTACATACAAAAAAGGTTTCCAGTGTCCACAAATGAGAGAAGCAGAGCAGTAATTGGTGGTGTTAGCAACGTGCTATGGATGATGGTGGGGGAGAGCTAAATAGGCAGAACTTACTAGAAGACAGACAATAGGGTGTTATTTTGTGAACTAAATTACCTCAAATACTTCATTCAATAAACAGTTATTGACAATGTTGGTAGTAAACTCAATAAAATGTTTGGAATTCTTAAGTTTCTTCTTATATATTTTGGCAGCAAAATATGCATGTGGACTAAAGATAGGACAAATCCTTTTATAATTTCTGATGAACATGTTTAGGCAAGTGAGAAGCAGATGAGAAAAATAAGATGCAAAGACAAGACTGGTCAAGCATGCCAGCACTTCCTTACCTTGCTAATGTGTTAATTTTCACAATCAATTATTATTTTTCTCAACAAATTATTCACATTAAATTGAATTATTTTAAAGCTTTGCCACAAAAACAATCGGGTAATTTTCCCTTTGTTGGTGTTACAAAAATTATTTCTTAGCTATAAGTGACAAAAATAAGAATACAATGAAAAGCTGCAGATTTTCATTGGGTTTGAAAATTTGATTTTGTTTCTAAAATCAGAGCTTTCCTAGACAGATGAGTACTGAGAAGCAAAAGTTAATACACATGTCATATAATCTCTATTAAGTTCTATGTTAAAACACTTTTTTATTTGCTACTTTATTCTTTTATTCCTTTGCTACACTACTCTATATTGCTGCAAAATACTATTATAATCTCTATTATTAGACTCTATAAACCTCTAAAGCCAAAAAATCTCCACATATTGGATAAACATTATCATCTCCCCATAATATCTTTTATCTTTCATGATGTAGGTCCATGTTATCAATCTGATTGTTTTCATAAGGTGTTCTAATTTTTTAAAGATAATTACAGATTTTTACTTCCTTGGATTAAAATGAATTCTGTTGATCAGCAAGTATACAGGCTCCAATAATTGTGGTAGAGAGACTGAATAAATATTTCTCTAAATCATGTGGATTATAAAGAAGATACAAAAATTACATTCTAATTCTTTGTTGGTGTTGTTATTAGAAGACAAATTTTAGTTTCTTCCCGCTAAATTTTTGTTCTGTTATTGTCAGCAGTGAAAAATGTTTTTAACAAGAATGGATGCTTTTAAAGATAGAGGTTGAAATGACAATAGGTAGTATGTTAAACAATGTCATTTCCAAGCATATTTCTTAGGACAGAGTGTGTTGCTTTTTTACTTTAAATTTGATCAGAAAATTTTTTTTTCTTGTTTTTAATTCTTGGAGTTTGTGAATTTAACTAAATTAGAGTATACCATTTACAGCTGTTACTCCAGGAAAAATTTTTTAGCATGCATTATTTGGAACTTTAGATTGTACACATACATTCCACTACATATATGTGTGTGTAGCATAGCACCAACAAATATTATGTAAAGATTATACAACACTTCTATAAAACTTATGAAACTGTGATTATATTTCCAGCAAATAAAATAGGCTAACTAAATAGGTGGAAAGAGAAAGAAATATCAGTGAATTTCTTTATTATTTGACCATCTATAATATTAATTACTAATTTGGTTTCCTTATAAGTTAGCACTAATGTTACAAAAACAGAAATTAAAAAATTGTATATGATTATCAGTCATTCAAAAATGGATTTCAAGGGTAATATGAGATAGAATCACTAGGATTCAGTGAATCGCATAGTGGGGACTCAAACAATCAGTCAACAATTATTCATTCAGTTTCTTCAAAAAACACCTAACAGCAGTGAGTATGTAGTCATTTGGTGTATTGGGGTGCCTCAGGTAAAATGTTAGTTTTATCTAATTTTAACATCACTTTGAAATTAATAAACATGTGATTTTTAACTTAGAGTTAAATGTTCATAACTTTTATAAACATAATTCTAATATACTCATGTGCTGGATAATGACATTTCATTCAACAGTGGATTGTATATACCATTGTAGTGTCATGATATTATAAAACTACATTTTTAATTATACCTTTTCCATGTTTAGATATTCCTAGACATACAGTACTTACCTTTGTCTTACAATTGCCTACAGTATTCACTACAGTAATATGTCGTACAGGTTTATAGGTTAAAAGGAATAGACTACACCATATAGCCTAGAAGTGTAGTAGGCAATACCACCTAGGTTTATGTGAGTACGTGCTAGGGTGTTTGCACATTAACAACAATGAAGTTACCTAATGGTGCATTTCTCAAAACCTACCCCTGTTGTTAAGCAATACATGACTGCATTACAAATATTTATAATATTGCCAGTTATTAATAGTCTTCTCTAAAATTTTAATTTTTTAACTGCTCAATGACAGCATTCAATATGATCAGGCTTCACTTAACTTTCTTAAGTAAAATTACATTCATGTTTTGAATTTGCTGCACATCCAATTTGTACCAATAAAAAAATGTAAAATAGGGAACAGCTCTGGAATGCAGTTCCCAGCAAGAACAATGCAGAGGGTGAGTGAACACCACATTTCCAAATGAGTTATTACTGCCTATGGACCAGGAGATTCCCAGGTTGATAAGTGCCACGCATTTCCAGCATGGCTGTTTTCAGCCGGTGCAGTGCATCTCCAAACAAAAACTCAGACAAATTTGGATGGCTGTTTCAACTGGTGCCTGGAATGCCTGGGAGACAGAGCCGCACATTCAACTGAATAAAAGAAGGCTGAAACAGAGAGCCAGGTGATCTGGCTCAGTGGGTTCCACTCCCACAAAGACCAGCAATCTGAAACGCTCTGGATTGAGGGTTTCGGAGCAAGTGCAGCTGGACCTGGGGTGGTCCAGCTCTGTTGGGGGAAGGGCATCTGCCATTACTGAGGCAGTCTACTATTACCAAGGCAGTCTGCCATTTCTGAGGCAGACCACCATTACCGAGGCGCTTCTAACTATACCTCTATAAACAAAACCACAAGAAAGTTCACACAGCAGCTCCCTGACCCCCATATATCCAAAGAGTCACCTCATAAAGGAGAGCTCAGGCTGACATCTGGCAGGTATCCTTCTGGGATGAAGATAGCAGAAGAAGAAACTGGTGGCAACCCTTACTGTTCTGCAGCCACTGCAAGTGACCCCCCAGGCAAGCAGGGTCTGGAGTGGACCTCCAGCAGTCCTACAGCAGAGGGATCTGACTGTTAGAAGGAAAACTAAAAATCAAAAAGAAATAACTTCATCATCAACAAAAAGGACGTCCACTCAGAGACCCCATTCAAAAGTCACCAACTACAAAGACCACAGGTAGATAAATCCACAAAGATGGGGAGAAACCAATGCAAAAAGGATGAAAACACCCAAAAACAGAACACATCTCCTCCTCCAAGGGATCACAACTTATCACCAGCAAAGGAACAAAGCTGGGTAGAGAATGAGTCTGATGAATTGACAGAAACAGGCTTCACAAGGTAGGTAATAACAGACTTCTCTGAGGTAAAAGAACATGTTCTAACCCAATGCAAAGAAACTAAGAACATTGAAAAAAAGTTTGATGAAATGCTAATGAGAATAAACAACTTAGAGAAGAATATAAATGACATAATGGAGCAGAAAAACACAACACAAGAACTTCGTGAGGCAGACACAAGTTTCAATAGCAGAATCGACCAAGCAGAAGAAAGGATATCAGAGATTGAAGATCAACTCAGTGAAATAAAATGAGAAGGCAAGATTAGAGAAAAAAGAGTGAAAAGAAATGAACAAAGCTTCCAAGAAATATGGGATTACGTGAAAAGACCTAGTCTATGTTTGATAGGTGTACCTGATGGAGAGAATGAGTCCACACTGGAAAACACTCTTCAGGATATTATGCAGGAGAACTTCTTCCCCAACCTAGCAAGGCAGGCCAATATTCAAGTTGAGGAAATACAGAGAACACCACAAAGATATTCCTCAAGAAGAGCAACCCCAAGGCATATAATTGTCAGATTCACCAGGGTTCAAATGAAGGAAAAAATGCTAAGGGCAGCCAGAGAGAAAGGTCGGGTTACCCACAAAGGGAAGCCCATCAGACTCACAGTGGATCTCTCGGCAGAAACGCTATAAGCCAGAAGACAGTGGGGGCCAATATTCAACGTCCTTAAAGAATAGAACTTTCAACCTAGAATTTCATATCCAGCCAGACTAAGCTTCATAAGCAAAGGAGAAATAAAATCCTTTATGAACAAGCAATTGCAGAGATATTTTGTCACCACCAGGCCTGCCTTACAAGAGCTCCTGAAAGAAGCACTAAACATAGGAACAACCAGTACCAGCCACTCCAAAAAGTACCAAATGGTAAAGACCATCAATACAATGCAGAAACTGTCAGCTAATGGGCAAAACTACCAGCCAGCATCAAAACGGCAGGATCAAATTCAAACATAACAATATTAACCTTAAATGTAAATGGGCTAAATGCCCCAATCAAAAGACACAGACTAGCAAACTGGATAAAAATTCAAAAACCACTGGTGTGCTGTATCCAGGAATCCCAACTCACATGCAGGAAACACATGGGCTCAAAATAAAGGGATGGAGGAAGATTTACCAAGCAAATGGAGAGCAAAAAAAAGCAGGCATTGCAATCTTAGTCTCTGATAAAATAGACTTGAAACCAACAAAAATCAAAAGAGACAAAGAAGGGCATTACATGATGGTAAAAGGATCAATGCAACAAGAAGAGCTAACGATTCTAAATATATACGCACCTAATACAGGAGCACCCAGATACATAAAGTTCTTAATGACCTACAAAGAGACTCAGACTCCCACACAATAATAGTGGGCTACTTTAACACTCCACTGTCAATATTAGACAGATCAGTGAGACAGAAAATTAACAAGTATGTCCAGAACTTGAACTCAGATCTAGATCAAGCAAACCTAATAGACATCGACAGAACTCTCCACCCAAAATCCACAGAATATACATTCTTCTCAGCACCACATCACACCTACTCTAAAATTCACCACATAATTTGAAGTAAATCATTCCTGAGCAAATGAAAATAATGGAAATCATAGCAAACAGTCTCTCAGACCACAGTGCAATCAAATTAGAACTCAGGATTAAGAAACTAAGAAGCACACAACTTCATGGAAACTGAACAACTGGCTCTTGAATGTTGACTGGATAAACAATGAAATGAAGGCAGAAATAAAGATGTTCTTTGAAATCAATGAGAACGAAGACAAAACATACCAGAATCTCTGGGACAATTTAAAGCAATGTCTAGAGGAAAGTTTATAGCAATAAATGCCCACATGAGAAGCAAGGAAAGATCTAAAATCAATACCCCATCATCAAAATTGAAAGAGCTAGAGGAGCAAGATAAAAAAAAATACTCAAAAGCTAGCAGAAGTCAAGAAATAACTGAGATCAGAGCAGAAATGAAGGAGATAGAGTCACAAAAAGCCCTTCAAAAAATCAATAAATCCAGGAGCTGTTTTTTTGAAAAGAATAACAAAATAGACTACTAGCCAGATTAATAAAAAAGAGAGAAGAATCAAATAGATGCAATAAAAAACAATAAAGGTGATATCACCACAGATTCCACAGAAATACAAACTACCATGAGAGTTTACTACAAACAACTGTATGCACACAAACCAGTAAACCTGGAAGAAATGGGTAAATTCCTGGACACTTGCACCCTCCCAAGCTTAAACTAGGAAGAAGTTGAAACCCTGAATAGACCAATAACAAGGGCTGAAGTTGAGTCAGCAATTAATAGCCTACCAACCAAAAAAAAGCCCAGGTCCAGATGGGTTCACACAGAATTCTATGAGACATACAAAGAGGAGCTGGTACCACTCCTTCTGAAACGATTCCAAACAATACAAAAAGAGGGAATCCTTCCCAAATCATTTTATGACATCTACATCATCCTGATACCAAAACCTGGCAGAGACTCAACAAAAAAAGAAAACTTCGGGCCAATATCCATGATGAACATAGATGCAAAAATCTTCAATAAAATACTGGCAAACCAATTGCAACAGCACATCAAAAAGCTTTTCCATCATGATCAAGTAGGCCTCATCCCAGAGATTCAAGGCTGGTTCAACATACTCAAATCTATAAACATAATCCACCACATTAACAGAACCAAAGACAAAAACCACATGATTATCTCAATAGATGGAAAGAAGGCCTTTGACAAAATTCAACAGCCCTTTATGCTAAAAACTCTGAATAAACTAGGTATCAGTGGAATGTATCTCAAAATAATAAAAGCAATTTATGACAAACCCACAGCCAGTATCATACTGAGTGGGCAAAAACTGGAAGCATTCCCTTTGAAATCTGGCACTAGACAAGGATGCCCTCTCTCACCACTCCTATTCAACATCATATTGGAAGTTCTAGCCAGAGCAATCAGGCAAGAAAAAGAAATGAAGGGTATTCAGATAGGAAAGGAGGAAGTCAAATTGTCTCTATTTGCAGACGACATGATTGTATATTTAGCATTGTCTCAGCCCAAAATCTCCTTAAACTGATAAGCAACTTCAGCAAAGTCTCAGGATACAAAATCAATGTGCAAAAATCACAAGCATTCCTATACACCAATAACAGACTTAAAGAGAGTCAAATCAAGAATGAACAGCCATTCACAATTGCTACAAAGAGAATAAAATACCTAGGAATACAACTAACAAAGGATGTAAATGACGTCTTCAAGGAGAACTAAAAACCACTGCTCAAAGAAATAAGAGAGGACACAAACAAATGGAAAAACATTCCATGCTCATGGTTAGGAAGAATCAATATTGTGAAAATGGCCATACTGCCCAAAGTAATTTATAAACTCAATGCTATCCCCATCAAGCTACCAATGACCCTCTTCACAGAACTGGAAAATACTACCTTAAACTTCATCTGGAACCAAAAGAGAGCCTGCATAGCCAAGTCAATTCTAAGCAAAAAGAACAAAGTGGGAGGCATCACACTACTAGACTTCAAACTGTACTACAAGGCTACAGTAATCAAAACAGCATGGTACTGGTACCAAAACAGTGTGGTACTGGTACCAAAACAGTGATATAAACCAATGGAACAGAACAGAGGCCTCGGAGGCAACACCACACATCTACGACCATCTGATCTTTGACAAACCTGACAAAAACAAGCAATATGGAAAGGAGTCCCTGTTTAATGAATGGTGTTGGGAAAACTGGCTAGCCATGTGTAGAAAGCAGAAACTGGACCCCTTCCTGACACCTTACACTAAAATTAACTCCAGATGGACTAAAAACTTAAACATAAGACCTAACACCATAAAATCCCTAGAAGGAAACCCAGGCAAAACCATTCTGGACATAAGTGTAGGCAAGGACTTCATGACCAAAACACCAAAAGCATTGGCAACAAAAGCCAAAATAGACAAATGGGACCTAATCAAACTCCACAGCTTCTCACGGCAAAAGAAACAGTCATTAGAGTGAATCGGTATCCAACAGAATGGGAAAAAAATTTTGCAATCTACCCATCTGACAAAGGGCTAATATCCAAAATCTACAAAGAACTAAAACAGATTTACAAGAAAAAAACAAATAAGTCCATTGAAAAGTGGGCGAAGGATATGAACGGACACTTTACAAAAGAAGACATATATGAGGCCAACAAACATATGAAAAAATGCTCATCATCACTGGTCATTAGAGAAATGCAAATCAAAACTACATTGAGATACCATCTCACGCCAGTTAGAATGGTAATCACTAAAAAATCGGGAGACAACAGATGCTGGAGAGGATATGGAGAAATAGGAACACTTTTACACTGTTGGTGGGAGTGTAAATTAGTTCAACCATTGTGGAAGACAGTGTGGTGATTTCTCAAGGACCTAGAAACAGAAATTCCATTTGACCCAGCAATCCCATTACTGGATATATATCCAAAGGATTATAAATCGTTCTACTATAGGGACACATGCACATGAGTGTTCATTGCAGTACTGTTTACAAAGCAAAGACCTGGAACCAGCCCAAATGCCCACTGATGATAGGCTGGACAGGGAAAATGTGGCACATATACACCATGGAATACTATGCAGCCATAAAAAACAACAAGTTCGTGTCTTTTGTAGGGACATGGATTAACCTGGAAACCATAATTCTCAGCAAACTGACACAAGAACAGAAAATGAAACACCGCATGTTCTCACTCATAGGTGGGTGTTGAACAATGGGAACACATGGACACAGGGAGGGGAGCATCACACACTGGGGTCTGTTGGGGGGAAATAGGGGAGGGACAGTGGCGGTGGGGAGTTGGGGAGAAATAGCATGGGGAGAAATGCCAGATATGGGTGATGGGGAGAAAGGTAGCAAATCACACTGCCATGTGTGTACCTATGCAACAATCTTGCATGTTCTCCACATGTACCCCAAACCTAAAATGCAATTAAAAAAAAAAGAAATTTTCCTACATCATTATCAGAGTAGCTAAGATTGTAGGCACAAGCCACTGTACCTAACTAACAGTAAAATTAAACTAGAAATTAATTAAAGGACAATATTTAGAACATCACCAAGTATTTAAAAATTTACAAATACAATACGAATTAACTAATGGGTCAATGAAGGAAAAAAAATCAAAGGAAATTACAATGTATTTTGGATTAAATGAAAATGAAAACAACACATTTCTAATTCATAGCAATAATTGTTTATATGAGAAAGGAGAAATAAAGGCCTCAAATTAATAATCTAAACTTCCACATAAAAAAAGAAGTACAAATTAAATAAAATTAAGCAGAATGAAAGAAAGGGAACACAGCAGAAATCAGACAAAAAAGAAGAAACAGCAAATAAATGATATCAAAAGTCAATTTCATTAAAAAGATGAATAAATTTGATAAATCTCTAGTACATCAAGTGAGGGAAAAAAGAGAATATATGAATTGTCAGTATCAAGAATGAGAGAGGAACATTATTACAAATCCTACATTCAAATGATAATATTTTCTTTTCAAAAACAATGGTAAATTCAATAATTTAGATGAAATGAAATAACTAGTAATTTGATAAAAATTACCAAACTGATATTAAAAGAAATAGACAATTTTAGTAACCATATATCCATTAAAGAAATTTATTTTGTAATTTAAAATATTCCCACAAATAATCTTCAGGACCAGATGGCTTCGCTGGTGAACTCTACCAAACACTTAAGGGAAAAAAAATACAATTTCTACACAAACACATATAGAAAAAGAAAGAGAGAATACTTCCAACTCATTTTATGAGACCAGCATTTTTCTGATACCAAAATCAGACAAAATTATTACACGAAAGAAAAACTACAGGCCAATATCCATCATAAACATAAATGTTAATATTCTTACTTTCCTTCCTTCTTTCCTTTTTTCCATCTATATAGCTATCTAAGTGACAAAAGGAGAAAAATGCCTGTTATCAATCTTTATTCTATACTATAAGTTTGTCTATAAGGATAGATTTTTGGGTGACCAAAGCACAGGATATTACTGGATGACTAGACTGGGTGAGAAAATAGGGAGGCAGAGGCCAGCAGTTTAGCCAGAATTCAAAGTTTTGTTGCTTTTAGAAGAGGAAGTGGGAGATTCCTAGAAGTCAACTTTATGTTTCACAGATACAGAAGTCAACTAGGACTTTTTAAATAGTTGGGTTTTACTTGTGACTTCTAACCCTGAGGCTGGTTCCAGTTGCTCAAGACCTTAAGGATTAGGTGCAAAAGCCAGCCATAGAAATCTCCAGGATTCAAAAAACATGATTCTGAGCTGGGTGCTGGGGATACACAGACTGCAACCAAATTCTTGTCTTGAGGAGCATGTAACACAGCAGGAGGCTTCACGGCCCTGCAAGGTTGTTTAAAGGCACAATTATGGAGAAAAGACTCAAAGTAGCTACTTCCAGCTAGTGGAGCAGCAATTACAGAAACCGGACACTCAGAGGCAATATGCTTTTAGCTTTTGTATGACCCACCCTCAGCCATGCCATAGATATTAATATTCTAAAACAAAATTAAGAAAGCCTATTCCGGAAATCCATAGAAAATATAAAATACCATAAGCATTGTAAGATTTACCCTAGAAATGCAAAATTAGTTTAATATTTGAAAATCAAGTAATGTAATCCACCATACTAACAGACTAAGAAGAAAAATTATATATTCATTTCAATAGATGAAGAAAAAGCATTTGTCAAAATTTAATAACGATTCATGAAAAGCATTCTTACAAACTGGGAACAGAAAAGAATGTCCTCATGCTGACGGTAAAGAGCATCATATAGTGTGGCATGTAAAAGCCTAAAGCTCACATCATACTTAATGGCTAAAGAACAATTTAATTTATCTGAAGTTTAGAAATGAAGCAAGGTGGCTGCTCTCACCACTTCTATTCAACATTATACTGAAGGTTATAGATAGTGCAATCAGGAAAGAAAAAGAAATAAATGGCATATATATTAGGAAGACATAAAATTGTCTTTATTTACAAATGATAATTCGTCTATCTTAAAATTTTTAAGTAATTTAAAGAAAAAAGCTACTGTAATAAGTGTTTAGCAAGGTCCCAAGATTCAAGATCAGTCAATAAAAATCAATTATTTCTATATTCTAACAACAACCACCTTATAATTTTAAATTTTAAAAAGAGACAAAGAAGGGAATTACATAATGGTAAAGGGATCAATGCAACAAGAAGAGCTAACTATCCTAAATATACATACATCCAATACAGGAGCACTTAGATTCATAAAGCAAGTTCTTAGAGATCTACAAAGAGATTTAGACTTCCATACAATAATAGTGGGAGACTTTGACACCCCACTGTCAATATTAGACAGATTAACAAGGCAGAAAATTAACAAGGGTATCCAGGACTTGAACTCAGATCTGGACCGAGCAGACCTCATAGACATCTACAGAATTCTCCACCCCAAACAAACAGAATATACATTCTTCTCAGCACCATATCGCACCTATTCTAATATTGACCACAAAATTGAAAGTAAAACACTCCTCAGCAAATGCAGAAGAATGGAAATCATAACAGTCTCTCAGACCACAGTGCAGTCAAATTAGAACTCAGGATTAAGAGACTCACTCAAAACCTCACAACTACATAGAAACTGAACAACCTGCTCCTGAATGACTACTGGGTAAGTAATGAAATGAAGGAAGAAATAAAGATGTTCTCTGAAAACAATGAGAAAGAATACACAACATACCAGAATATCTGGGATACAGTTAAACAAGTGTGTAGAGGGAAACTTATAGCACTAAACACCCACAAGAGAAAGCAGGAAAGATCTAAAATCAACATTCTAATATCAGAATTAAAAGAACTAGAGAAGCAAGAGCAAACAAATTAGAAAGCTGGCAGAAAACAAGAAAGAACTAAGATCAGAGCAGAACTGAAGGAGGTAGAGACACAAAAAACCCTTCAAAAAGATCAGTGAATTCAGGAGCTGGTTTTTGAAAAGAACAAAATAGATAGACTGCTAGCCAGATTAATAAAGAAGAAACAAGAGAAGAATTAAATAGACACAGTAAAAAATGATAAAGGAGATATCACCACTGATCCCACAGACATACAAACTACCATCAGAGAATACTATAAACACCTCTAGGCAAATACATTAGAAAATCTAAAATAAATGGATAAATTCCTGGACACATACATCCTTCCCAAGACTGAATCAGGAAGAAGTTAAATCCCTGAATAGACCAGTAACAAGTTCTGAAATTGAGGCAGCAATTAATAGCCTAACAACCAAAAAAAAGTCCAGGATCAGACGGATTCACAGCCGAATTCTACCAAAGGTACAAAGAGGAGTTGGTACCATTCCTTCTGAAACTATTCCAAACAATAAAAACAGAGGGAATCCTCCCTAACTCATTTTACGAGGCCAGCATTATCCTGATACCAAAACCTGGAAGGGGCACAACAAAAATAGAAAATTTCAGGCCAATATCCCTGATGAACATCAATGTGAAAATCCTTGATAAAATACTGGCAAACCAAATCCAGAAGCTCATCAAAAAGTTTGTCCACCACAATCAAGTCGGCTTCATCCCCAGGACGCAAGTCCTGGTTCAACATACACAAATCAATAAGCGTAATTCATCACACAAACAGAACTAAAGATAAAAACCACATCATTATCTCAATAGACGCAGAAAAGGCCTTTGACAAAATTCAACACCCCTTCATGCTAAAAACTCTCAATAAACTGGATATCAATGGAACATATCTCAAAATAAGAACTATTTATGACAAACCCACAGCCAATATCATACTGAATGGTCAAAAACTGGAAGCATTCCCTTTGAAAACCAGCACAAGACAAGGATGCCCTCTCTCATCATTCCTATTCAACATAGATTGGAAGTTTTGGCCAGGGTAATCCACCAACAGAAAGAAATAGAGTATTCAAACAGATAAAGACGTCAAATCATCTGTTTACAGATGACATCATTGAATATTTAGAAAACCCCATCTTCTCATCCCAAAATCTCCTTAAGGTGATAAGCAACTTCAGCAAAGTCTCAGGATACAAAATTAATGTGTAAAAATCACAGGCATTACTATACACCAATAACAGACAGAGAGCCAAATCATGAGTGAACTCCCATTCACAATGGCTACAAAGAGAATAAAATACCTAGGAATACAATAACAAAGGATGTGAAGGACCTCTTCAAGGAGAACTACAAACCACTGCTCAAGGAAATAAGAGAGGACATAAACAAATGGAAAAACATTCCATGCTCATGGATAGAATAAATATCGTGAAGATGGTCATACTGCCCAAAGTAGTTTATAGATTCACTGCTATCCCCAATCAAACTACCATTGGCTTTCTTCACAGAAATGAAAAAAAACTACTTTAAATTTCATACGGAACCGAAAAAAAAGCCCATATAGCCAAGACAATTCTAAGCAAAAAGAACAAAGCTGGAGGCATCACACTACCTGACTTCAAACTGTACTACAAGGCTGCAGTAACAAAAACAGCATGGTACTGGTACCAAAACAGACATACAGACCAACAGAACAGAACAGAGGCCTCAGAAATAACACCACTTATCTATAACCATCTGATCTTTAACAAACCTGACAAACCCAAGCAATGGGGAAAGGACTCCCTGTTTAACAAATGATGCTGGGAAACTGGCTAGCCATAGGCAGAAAGCTAAAACTGGATCCCTTCCTTACATCTTATACAAAAATTAACTCAAGACGGATTCAAGACCTAAATGTAGGACCTAAAACCATAAAAACCCTAGAATAAAACCTAGGCAATACCATTCAGGACATAGGTATGGGCAAAGACTTCATGAATAAAACACCAAAAGCAATGGCAACAAAAGCCAAAATTGACAAATGGGATCTAATTAAAGAGCTTCTGCACAGCAAAGGAAACTATCATCAGAGTGAACAGGCAACCTACAGAATGGGAGATAATTCTTGCAATATGTCTAACAGAAAAATGGAGGGCTAATATCCAAATCTACAAAGAACTTAAACTCATTTACAGAAAAAAAACAAAGAGTCTCATCAAAAAGTGGGCAAAGGATATGAAAAGATACTTCTCAAAAGAAGACATTTATTCAGCCTACAGAAATATTAAAAATGTCCATCATCACTGGTCATTAGAGAAATGCAAATCAAAACCACAATGAGATACCATCTCACACCAGTTAGAATGGCGTTCATTAAAAAAGTCAGGAAACAACAAATGCTGGAGAGGATGTGGAGAAATAGGAATGCTTTTACATTGTTGGTGGGAGTGTAAATTAGTTCAATCATTGTGGAAGACACTGTGGTGATTCCTCAAGGATCTAGAACTAAAAATACCATTTGACTCAGCAATCCCATTACCAGGTATATACCCAAAGGATTATATCACTCTGCCATAACGACATATGCACACATAAGTTTATTGTAGCACTGTTCATAATAGCAAAGACTTGGAACCAACCCAAATGCCCATCAATGATAGACTGGATAAAGAAAATGTGGCACATATACACCATGAAATACTATGCAGCCATAAAAAGGATAAGTTCATGTCCTTTGCAGGACATAGATGAAGCTGGAAATCATCATTCTCAGCAAACTAACACAAGAACAGAAAACCAAACACCGAATGTTCTCACTCAGAAGTGGGAGTTGAACAATGAGAACACATGGACACAGGGAGGGGAACATCACATACTGGGGCCTGTCAGGGGGAGAGGGACAGGGGAAGAGATAGCATTAGGAGAAATATCTACTGTAGATGATGGGTTTATGGGTGCAGCAAACCACTATAGCACAGTATACCTGTTTAACAAACCTGCATATTCTGCATATGTGCCCCAGAATTTAAAGTATAATAGTTTTTTTTTAAAAAAGAATACCATCTGTAATAACATCAAAAATATGAAATATTTAGAAATAAATTTAACAAAATATATGCAAGATCTCTACACTGAAAGATACAATAACCACAACAGATGAGAGAAATAAAGACATAAATAAATGGAGAGATAAAGAATATTCTTCTAAGACTTTACATTATTCAGATGTTATTTTTCCCAAATTGATCAATAGATTCAAAACAACACCAATCAAAACTGAAATATACTTTTTGGCAGAAATTAACAAGCTATTGACAAGCTCTTAATGTGTATATCCAGGAAAAAATATTAAAAAGAAAGATGAACTTAGAAGACCAACACTACCTGATTACAACAGCTGCAAGAAAGCTATAGTAATCAAGGCAGTGTAGTATTGGCATGAGGATAAATACACAGATCAATGAAAGAAAATAGAGAGCCCAGAAATACGTTTACATACCTATACCCAATTAGTATTTTTTAAGTGCCAAGGTAATACAATGGAAACAAGAAAGTCTTTTCAGCAAATAGCTACATAAAAAGAAAAATCAATCTCAATCCTTACCCTATATCATCTATACAAATTAACTCAAAATGAATTAAAAAGTAATTTCTGGATATAAAAGTAAAACCAGCAAAATTTATACAAGAAACCCTCAAATATCTTTATAAAGGTAGATAAAGATTTTTTTCAACGACAAAATGGATAAACCATAAAAAAACTGATAAAGTTTATCAAACTAAAAAATTTTGCTCTTTCAAAGTCACTGTTAAGAAAATGAAAAGGCAAGACACAGATTGAAAGAAATTATTCTTAAAACATCTCTGATAAAGGGCTTGTATTCAGATATGTAAAAAGAAAGTATTCCAATTCAACAGGTAGAATCAAACAATTTGATAAAAATTGACAAAATAATTTAATCAGATACTTCAACAAATATATATATAAAAAGGAAAATAAGACACTCAATATTACTATTCATTCAGAAAATGTAAATTATATATGTAATGAGCTATAACTACATACCCACTAGGATAGCTAAAATTAAAAAGACTGACCATACAAAATTTCGGCCTGCATATAGAGCAAATGGAACTCTTTAACATTGCTGGTAAGGGTGCAAAATGGCACATTCACTTGGAAAATAATTAGGCCTTTTCTTATAAAGTTACAGATACAATAACCACAAAACCCAGCAAACTAAAAGGTACTGACCCAAGAGGGAAAAAAAATGTTAATTAAAAAACTTTCCTGTTTTTTAAGACCCTATCACCTGCCATTCTCTTTTAAAATAAAAGGGTAAGTAGCTTTACATATAAATACTGAAGTAATTAAAAATGAAATTAATTTATGTCTAGGGTTTGCTTCAAAATAACCCAGGATAAGAAAGTTGATAGGACAAATTGCCCGTGGATTTAATATTGTTTTAATTAAGATGTATATGGGAGTTTATTATTCTATTCTCTCTTCCTGTTTGATTTTTAAAAGGAAAAAGGAGCCCCAGGAACAAATTTCAAAATTATCTCCTCTTTATCCTAAAAACTGAAATAATTCCAACAAAGCTATTCTTGATCTTTGAGCAGCAAATGCTAAGGACTATAAATGTTGAAGAAGTATTACTATTAGTTTGTTTCAGTTGAATTTCCTTCCTTCTCAACCTTTTGAAATGGGTAAGTTCAGTAGAACTAGCTGAAGCTTAAAAATTTGAGAAATATATCCATTCACTTTCACTTTTTATCTTCATTCTAAAATAATGACAGCCACAGGAGTAGAGAAAATACTTTTGATGTTAATATGGTTACGATTATCTTGCAGAATAACAACAAATTATCTGTGTAGAGTATCATATAAACCGGCTCTAACTGGCATTAGCTATTTCATCACAGAGTAGAAGTCCAGCATAGTACATTCATGATTCAAATTTTGGAGACAATACGTCAAAAGGTCCCAGCATACATGACCAGAATTCTACCAATGTAGAAGGAGAAGCTACAAACAGAAACTAGTCCAGTAAGGCTTTTTCCACCCGACATTCTGAATTGCAAATCACCTCTGTCAAGCACACACATTCCTTAAGTTGGTGCCATATTCTGCATACTAACATACCAAATACCGGAAACCCCAGAAGGCACTTCCTTTTAGCAAAATCTCAACTAGAGTTGATGTAATTTAATGCAGGTGGGAGCAGATATTTACCCGTCACCTGGAAAGGTATTGTAAGATTTTAAATGTCATGCTAAAGAGTCTAGAACTAACATTGAAGCAATATGAATAATTGATAATTGTTATCAATTAATACTTCACTTGATAATTTTAATGAAGCAACATATTTAACTGCCACAAGGTGAAGTGGGAGCGAGATGGCAGAAAAGAAGGCTCCACTAATCATCTATCCCACCCGTACCCCCAGCAAGGACACCAGTTTAACAACTACACACACACACACCCACACACACACACACAAAAGTACCTTCATAAGAATCAAAAATCAGGTAAGCATTCACAGTATCTGGTTTTAAAGTCTTATCACTGAAAGAGGCATGGAAGAGGTAGAAAAAACAGTCTTGAATTGATGTTGCCACCCCTCACCCATCCCCTAGCAGTGGCAGTGTGGTGCAGAGAGCATTTTGGTCTGCTGGGGAGAGGGAGATTAAAGCATCTGTGAGGCACTGAACTCAGTGCTGCCCTATTATAACGGAAAACAAGACCACACCAAACTCTGCTGACACCTGTCCACAGAGGGAGCATTTAAACTAGCCCTAAGGGGAGGGGAATCACTGATCTTAGTGGTCTGAACTTGAGTTCTCACAAGCCTTGCCACTCCAAGCAAAAGTGCTCTGGAGCTCTAACTCAACTTAAAACACAGTCTAGGTTGCAAAGAATACAACTCCTAGATGAGTCCGAGTGCTGAACTGGGCCCAGGACAGTGGACTGGGGTAGGGGTGATGTGACCTACTGAAACAGAAGCCAGCATATCTAAGGGAGTCCTGACATCACCCCTCCCCTAACCTCAGGCTGCACAGCTCACAGCTCCAAAAGATACTCTTTCCCTCCACTTGAGGAGAGGAGAGGGAAGAGTGAGGACTTTGTCCTTTCTCTTTGATACCACCTCAGCCAAAGCAGGATACAGCACCAATCAGAGTCATGAGCACCCCTACCCTTTCCAGGCCCTAGATCCTGGATGACATTTCTAGACACATCCTGGGCCAAAAGGAAATCTGCTGCCCTAAAGAGAAGAACTCAGTCCTGGCAGGATTCATCACCTACTAACTGAAGAGCCCTTGGGCCCTGAATAATCATCAGAGAAACCTAGGTACTATATTGAAGGCCTTAGGTGAGACTCTGACACTCACTGCCTTCATGTGAGACTCAGGACATTCCCAGCTGTGGTGATTATGGGGCAAGAGTTTTTCCACTTAAGAAAAGCAGAGGGAAAAGCAAAGAGGACTTGGTATTGCACACTACATAGCAGCTCAGCCACAAGGGGGTAGAGTAGTAAGTGGGCTCTTCGGTTCTCTGATTCCAAGTCATGGCTCTTGGGCAGCATTTTTAGACCTTCCCTGGGCCAGAGTAGAGCCCACTGCCTGGAAGGGTGAGTCCCAGGCCAGGAAGCATTCAACACAATTCAGCTTCAGTCAGGAAGCTGACTGAAGAGTCCTTGGGCTTTAAGGGATTATTGGTGGTAGTCTGGCAGTACTTCCTGTGGGCCTGTTGTAGCAGGGGCAATGGGGTGAGGCCCTCTGCCTCTGGAAATGAAAGGGAAGAGTGGTAATGACTGCA
Source organism: Cacajao melanocephalus (assembly GCA_963573385.1). NCBI lineage: Eukaryota > Metazoa > Chordata > Mammalia > Primates > Pitheciidae > Cacajao > Cacajao melanocephalus. Next base: position 72,639 of record CAUYLG010066842.1, read on the forward strand.
TCTTGTGACCTGAGTCCCAACTCAGCCACAGAACAACAGAACATCAGGTAGACTTCCAAGGTTTTTGACTGTAGTCCCTGATTCCTAGATGGCACCTCTGGACATGCCCAGGGCCTGGGAGAACTCGCCAACATAAAGAGAAGGAAACAGACCAGACTGGCTTTGCCACTTGCTGATTACAGAGCCTCAGTGCCTTGACCAAGTATAGGCCATAGCCAGGGAGTGGTTACAGTGGGCCTTGGGTGAGACCCAGTGCTGCTCTGGCTTCATGTTTGACCCAGTGCAGTCCTAGTGGTGGTGGACACAGGGTGTGCTTTGTTACACCACCACCAGCTCCAGATGGCTCAGAACAGAAAAAAAGACTCTGTTCATTTGTAAGAAATTAAGAGAAAAGAACAGTCTCTACCTGGTAATCTAGAGAATTATTCTGGATCCTGTCCAAAACTATCAAGGCAGTATCTCTATGAGTCTGCAAGAACCACAGCATTATTGAGATTGGGGTGCCCTCTAAAGCAGACACAGATTAGATCACAAGACCTAAGTCCTTTTGAATATCTGTACAGCCTTCCCATGAAGGACGAGTGAAACAAGTCCAGACCGAGAAGACAACAATGAATAAATAAGTCTTCAATGCTTATACACCAAAGAATATCTCTAAGCAGCAACATCATCCAAGAAACCATAATCTCACCAAATGAACTAAGTAAGTCATCAGGGAACAGTCCTGGAGAAACAGAGATATGTGACCTTTCAAATAAAAATTTCAAAATAGCTGCGTTGAGGATACTCAAAGAAGTTTGAAATAGCACAGAGAAGGAATTCATAATTTTATCAGATAAATTTAACAAAAAGATTAAAATAATTAAAAGAACAAAGTGGAAATTCTGGTGCTGAAAAATGCAGTTGGTATACTGAAGAATGCATCACAGTCTCTTAATAGCAGAATTGGTCAAGCAGAAGAAATAGTGAGCTTGAAAACAGGCTACTTGAAAATACACAGTTGGAGAAAACAAAAGAATTAAAAAAAAAATAAAGCATGTCTGTAGGATCTAGAATATACACTCAAAAGGGCAAATCTAAGAGTTATTGGCCTTAAAGAGGAAGTAGAGAAAGCAATAGGAGTAGAAAGTTTATTCAAAGGGATAATAACAGAGAACTTCCCAAACCCAGAGCAAGATATCAATATACAAGTAAAAGAAGGTTATAGAATACCAAGTAGATTTAACCCAAAGACTACCTCAAGGCATTTAAAGACCCCAAAATCTGTTGCCTGTCAGAAACACATTTCATCTATAAAGACACACATAGACTGAAAATGAAGGGATGGGATGGAAAAACGTATTTCATGCCAATAAAAGCAAAAAAAAAAAAAAGACCAGGAATACTGGTATTGTTGCACAATTTTAGAGACTAGAGAGACCGTGGAGATTGCAGAAGAAGTTAATTTTAGGTGTACACTGGCCCAGCTCAAATTTGGACTTAAAATGGCTGAGACCCTAACAAAGACAGGGCTTGACGCTTTATACATGAAGTACACAGTGGTGCTAAAACAAGTTTAGCAGGTACAGAACAAAGACAATGTACCAAGCAATGACAGGCACCTAACCTGGGCTTCCATATGACAGTTGCTACGCAACCAGATGTTTGCTATCTGTAGAGCTCAAGGATTCAAGCATGGGCCTTATCTATCGCCTTCTGCTACAGTGCCTAGAAGGCAGGAGTCCAGCTTGCTTGGGCATTTCTCATGATCTTCGCTGTGTTACAGAAACTTACAGCTACCAGCTATAGAGAACAAGAATACCAAAATTTATAGACTTATAAAACTTGCAAAGCAGGATACTATTTAATGGGAGGGGGAAGGACTTAGGGAAGTTTCATTATAAAGGAAAAATTTAATTTCTGCTTTTCTCTCCTGCATTTATTTTTATATTGTTTTATTAAATTTTTTCCCTCTTCAGTATCATACAAAATAGACTTAAAAACAGAAACTACAAGACGATACAAAGAAAGTCACTGTATAGTGATAAAGGGGTCAATTCAGCAAGAAGTTATAATTTTAAATATATATGTACCCAACACTAGAGCACCCAGATATATAAAGCAAATAAAAAGAGAGATAGGTCCCAATATATACATAGCCAGAGACTTCAACAACCTACTTTCAGCACTGGACAGACAGATATTCCAGACTGAAAAATCAACAAAGAAACATCAGATTTAATCTGCACTATAGAACAAATGGACCTAATAAATATTTACAGAACATTTCATCCAATGGATCCATAATACACATTCTTCTCCTCAGCACATAGATCATTCTCTGTTGGGATTTCCCTAATATTTTGCCAACCACCCCGAGTGAATTCCAACAATTCTCAAAGATAGATCATATGTTAAATTACCAAACAAGTCTTAAAACATTCAAAAAAGAAATTGAAGTATTAGCATTATCAAGCATCTTCTCTGACCACAATCAAATAAAACTAGAAATCAATACCAAGAGGAAGTTTGGAAACTATACAAATACATGATAATTAAACAATATACTCCTGAATGACCAGTGGATTAATGAATTAATAAGGAAATTAAAAATTTCTTGAAACAAATGATAATGGAAATACAATCTACCAAGACCTATGGGATACAGCAAAAGCATACTAAGAGGAAAGTTTATAGCTGTAAGTGCCTACACCAAAAAAGAAAAACTTCAAATAAACAACCTAATGATGCATCTAAAAGAACTAGAAAAACAAGAGAAAACCAAATTCAAAATTAGAATATTAAGAATTACAGCAGAAATTAAAATGAAGAAAGCAATGCAAAATGAATCAAAAGTTGTTTTTTTTCAGAAGTTAAACAAAATTGGCAGACCTTTAGCCAGACTAAAAAAAAAAAAGAAAGAGAGAAGATCCAAATAAATAAAATCAGAGATGAAAAAAGAGACATTACAACTGATACTGTCAAAATTCAAATGATCATTAGTGGCTACTATGAGCAAGTATATGCCAATAAATTGGAAAACGTAGAGGAAATGTACAAACTCATAGCCACATACAACCTACCAAGATTGAACCACGAAAAAATCCAAAACCTGAATAGACCAATAATAAGTAATGAGATCAAAGCCACAATAAAAAGTCTTCTGATAAAGAAAAGCCCAGGACCCAATGGCCTCACTGCTAAATTCTACCAAACATTTAAGGAAGAACTAATACCAGTTCTACTCAAACTATTCCAAAAAATAGAGGAGAAAGGAATACTTCCAAACTGATTCTACAAGGGCAGTATTACCCTGATAGGAAAACCACACAAAGACTCATCAAAAAAACTGAAAATTATAGGCCAGTATCAATAATTAACAATGATGCAAAAACCCTCAACAAAATACTAGCAAACCAAATTCTGTAACTCCGTAAAAGGGCCAGTCATCATGACCAAGTTGGATTTACCCCATTAAGCAAGGATGGTTCAACATACACAAATCAATCAATGTGCTACATTATATCAACAGAATGAACAACAAAAGCCATATGATCATTTCAATTGATGCTGAAAAGGCATTTGATAAAATTCAACGTCCCTTCATACAAAGAAACTCTCAAAATACTGGGCATAGAAGAACATACCTCAACATAATAAAAGCCCTATGTAACAGACCCAAAGCTAGTATCATACTGAATAGAGAAAAACCAAAAGGCTTTCCTCTAAGATCTGAAACACGACAAGGATGCCCACCTTCACCACTGTTATTCAACATAGTACTGAAAGTCCTAGCTAGAGCAGTCAGACAAGAGAAAGAAAGAAAGGGCATCCAAATTGGAGTGGAAGAAATCAAATTATTCTTGTTTGCAGATGATATAATCTGGTATTTGAAAAATCCTAAAGACTCCACCACCAAAAAACTATTAGAACTGATAAACAAATTCGGTAAAACTGCAGGCTACAAAATCAACAAACAAAAGTCAGTAGCATTTCTACATGCCAACAGTTAACTATCTGCAAAAGAAATCAAAAAGTAATGCCGTTTTTAATAACTATGCATAAAATAATATACCTAAGACTAAAACTAATCAAAGTCACAGATCTCTATAATAAAAATTATAAAACTTTGATGCAAGAAATTGAAGAGGACACCAAAAAAAGGAAATTTATTTCATGTTCATGAGTTTGAAGAATCAATATTGTTAAAATGTCCACACTATCCAAAACGATATACAGATTCAGAGCAATATTTATCAAAATACCAATGGCACTCTTCACAGAAGTAGAAAAAAAATCCTAAAATTATGTGAAACCAGGAAAGACCCAGAATAGCTAAATCTACCCTAAACCAAAAAGAAACAAACAAACAAACAAACAAAAAACTGGAGGAATCACTTTACCACACTTCAAATTATACTATAAAGCTAGAGTAATCAAAACAGCATAGTACTGGTATATAAACAGACACATAGACCAATAGAACAAAATAGAGGAACCCAGAAACTAATCCACACACCTATAGTGAACTCATTTTTGACAAAGGTGCCAAGAACATACACTGGGGGAAAAAATAGTCTCTTCAATAAATGGTGCTGAGAAAACTGGATATCCATATGCAGAAGAATGAAACTAGACCCTTCTCTTTTGCCCAGATACAAAAATCAAATAAAAATGGATTAAAATTAAACCTAAGACCTCGAACTATAAAACTACTACAAGAAAACAGCAGAGAAAGCCTCCGGGACATTGGAGTAAACAAAAATTTCTTGACTAATACTCCATAGTGCTATGGACAACCAAAGCACAAAATGGGAAAATGGGATCACATCAAGTTAAAATCTTCTGCACAGCAGAGGAAACAATCAACAAAGTAAAGAGACAACCTACAGAATGGGAGAAAATATTAGCAAATTAACCCTTTAACAAGGGATTAATAACCAGAATATATAAGGAGCTCATATAACTCCATAAGATAATATGTAATAATCCAGTCAAAAAATGGGCAAAAGATTTGAATAGATATTTCTCAAAGGAAGACATATAAAACAGGTATATATGAAAAGGTTCTCAATATCACTGATCATCAGAGAAAAGCAAATAAAAACTATAGTGAGACATTATCTTACCCCTGTTAAAATGGCTTTAATTCAAAAGGCAGGCAATAATAATTACTGGGAAGCATATGGAGAAAAGGGAACCCTCATACACTTGATGCACAAGTGTTGGTGTTAACGTAAATCAGTACAACCACTATGGAGAACAGCTTGGAGGTTCCTCAATAAACTAAAAACATAGTTAACATGTGATCCAGCAATCTCACTGCTGGGTATAGGCCCAAAAGGAAAGGAAGTCGGTATACAGGAGAGATATCTGCAGTCCTAAGTTTGTTGCAGCACTGTTCACAATATACAAGATTTGGAAGCAACTAAATGTCCATCAACAGATGAATGGATAAAGAAAATGTGATACATATACACAATGGAGTACTAGTGAGGCATAAAAGAGAATGAAATCCTGTCATTTGCAACAACATGAATAGAACGGGAGGTCATTATGCTAAGTAACATATGCCAGGAACAGAAAGACAAACACCACATGTCTTTACTCATTTGTGTGGTCTAAAAATCAAAATAATTGAACTCATGGAGATAGAGAGCCGAGGGATGGTTATCAGAGGCTGGGAAAAGCAGTGGGAGCATGCAGTGGAAGTGGGGATGGGTAATGGGTACAGAAAAATAGTTAGAAAGAATAAATAGGCCGGGCACGCTGCCTCATGCCTGTAATCTTAGCAATTTGGGAGGCCAAGGCAGGTGGATCACTTAAGGTCAGGAGTTCGAGACCAGCCTGACCAACATGTGAAACCCCATCTCTACTACAAATACAGAAGTTTGCTGGAAATTGCTTGAACCCAGGAGGCAGAGGCAGCAGTGAGCCAAGATCGTGCTACTCCAGCCTGTGCAACAGAGTGAGGCTGGTGTCTCAAAAATAAAAATAAGAATGAATAAAACCTAGTCTTTGAGAGCACAAGAGTGACTATGGCCAATAATTTGATTGTATGTTTAAAAATAACTAAAAGAATATAATTGGATTATTTGTAACACAAAGGATAAATACTTGGGATGGATACCCCATTTTACACGACATGATTGCATGCCTGTATCAAAACATCTCATGCATGCCATAATATATACACCTACTATGTACCCACAAAAAGTAAAATTAAAAATTTTTAAAAAGAAAAGAAATGCCAGAAAGACACACACTAAGCTGTGTTTCTTTTATTGATAAATGCATGCAAACACATGCAAAATCCATGCAGGGAATGGCAGATACGCTAATGCATGCCCATGCTGGTAGGCACTTAAACTTCATTATCTATTTTGCAGACAGCACACTACACATAGAAAATGCCTCAATATATGTATTGAGTTCTACACTAAAGTATTTTTTTCTTTTGTTTTAATTTTATTTTTCAGTTCCATGGTACATGTACAGGATGTTGCAGGTTTGTTACATAGGTAAACATGTACTATGGTGGTTTGCTACACCTGTCGACTTATCACCTAAGTATTACGCTCAGTGTGCCTTAGCTCTTTTTTCTGATGCACTTCCCCCACCTGAACCCTCCCCCAGCAGGCCCCATACCCTAAAGCATTAGAAGAAGACAGCAGTAGTTGTTTCCCCGGGCAATCTAAAATTAATCTGGATTTTCATGAAATATATTATATGGTTTGAGACAATAGCTTCTCCTTGGGTAAGATTGAATTTGTATTGCCAAAGTATAAACCTGCTCTGGAAGTAGACTGGATTAGAATCTAAAATTAGATTATAATTTATGTGATAGATAATGTTTTAAAAACTAAGGAGTCACTGCATAATGAATTCTCAAATTTTGGGGACTGGTTACCAAGTGAGTTGATTATTCAGGCTCTCTGTCACTATTCTTCTAGCCATTTTATTATTTACCAATATGTTTTTAACAGAGAATGAAAAACAGAAATAAATCACAGTATATTTAACTGTTGTCGGCAGCCAGGGTCCACAGGTTGGTGCCAGAGAATACGGGATTAATAGAATCTATTAATAATAATTTTCTGTTCTTGGATTTGTTACCCATGTTTTCCCTGACCCACTTATCACAGATAATTAAGAGTTGTTTATGTAAGAGAGGAAAATTAAAAATCTCTTCAAGCCAATGCAAGGTACACATTTTTTAAATTTTAAATTTTAAGAAACAAAATCACTGGCCAGATATCTCTGCTAATAATGAACTCTTAATCTCCTAGGATTTTGTTTGTTTTAGAACTTATAATCTGCCATGTTTGTTTTTAGTTCTAAGAAAACAGTGGACGATGCATGACAGCCATTTGCAATAAATGTGAGCACTGAAATCAATCCTCCTCCCTCCATAGTTGACCATAGCTCAGTAATAAAATTTTTCTTTCCAATCATTTTATGTTCAACAAGCAGGAAGTTTATTCTTCTATGAAACATTCAAAACATTATTTACTCTTTTGTCTCTTGCCTTCATCTTGTCTGTCATCCTTATAGAGGATTTGAAGTTGAAACATCTGAACTACTTGATGTATCTCTACACTCTGCTTCTTACAGAAGCTGACCTTTTTATGCAACCATTCAGGCAGCTGGATGACCTTTAATATACAGTAAATTTTCTCCTATTTTGAAAGCTTATACTGGCTTATTTTCTGGTACCTACACTTTCATGTAGGTAACATATAAATGTGTAGATTTGTAAATGCTCTTGAAATCCAGCTGGCAGAAAATGCCAGTTTATAAATAAAATTTACCATGTTCATTTCATTTTCCTTTATGTGAAATGTACTCTAAAAGGAAATAGTGTGTTGCTGAACAAAAAATCCAAGAACAAAATATACACAGTTCTCTGGTCTAATGAAAGTATTTTAAATGGGTAATAAGGCATGAAAAGAGAAAAAAATTATAACATGGATCACTGAACCAAATGATCAACTAAGGAGCCTTCTCTCTAAAGTAACAGTCAACACCCAGCATGCATTTAGAAGGTTGTCAAGCAGCAAGGATTTCAGTAGGTTCCTTTCTGCTTAAATGAGTTGAAGTTCAATGAAACTGATATGAAACTCAAAGTTGTATCAGTGACATTCTACCATGGAGCAAATAACATTTTTTACAGGATTGAGGTTCTTGTTCAGTGAAGTTGTAGTCACGGTATCAAATGCTTGGTTGCTTTAATAAAATAACCTAAAGAGAAATAGGAGTTATAGTTGAAAATGTTAAAAGAAATGTGCTTTAAAAATACTTGATCTACCATCACTTTCCAGAGCAGGAGAACAGAAAGCCCCAAATAATTAGTGATAGAATTCAAGAGGCCTCATCTGGGCAGGTCCTTGTGCTCTGATTATCCATCTAAGAAATATCTTCTGCCACAATCAATGATCAGACCAATTACTTCCTTCTAAGGAATACAGTAAAAAAAGTAACTTCTAGTTCTCGTTTCTCAAGCTGCAAAAACTAGGTATAGAATATTTACCTGAAACTAAGATTGCTCTTAATACTAGGCCAGGATCTGGAAAAATTTTCCTGTAAAGTGCTGAATAGTAAATGTTTTAGGCTTTGCAGGTCACATACAGTCTGTCACATATTCTTGAGGGATTTTTTTGTATGTTTTTTGCTGTCGTTAAAAATGTTAACAAACATTCCTAGCTCATGGGCCATGCAAAAATAGGTTACTAGCTGGATTTGACCCATGAGCTATCTAGCGTTTGCCAATCTCTGTTATAAGCATTGTTCTTCCAATACTTACCTGCTAATTTCCCTGGAAACTGACCACACACTAGTATAACCAGCAGGAATCTTTGGTTTGAACAGCCACCCACTCCCAAAATATCTGTTAAAAGATTAAGGGTACCCTTCAGGGAAGGGCTTGTGGCCCAGTTGTGGGGAACACACCCAGCAGATGCCCTCCAGGTGTCAGTTCCTTCAGAATCAGCCTCAGCTGGAGAGAGATGCTTCACTCCAGATTACACTCTTTTTAGAGCAGCTTTTGTCCAGTAACTGAGCAAAGCATGAATATAAATGACAGGCCATTGTGTCCCAACATGGACAATTCTGCTTTTTCCCCATTCCTTTCACAGATGTTGTTCCCTAATAAGCATCTTGCACCCAAACTCCCAACATCTGCTTATGGAGAGTCCAACCTGGGACAAACTTAAACTGAATTATTCAATATGCTACACCAAATTCATGAATACCCTTTTTCCAATTGTAAACCAAAAAGACCGCTTTCAGTATCACAACCGTATACAGTTTTTTTGTTATTCTAGTCAACATCTTACATTTTTAACTTTTTTCAAATCTAAACTTTGAAGAATACTAGAAACTAATTGTGATCTTATCCCTGTGTTTCACGAGATTTCTTACCCCTTTAGAAGTCCTTGTCTGAATTTCAAGTTTGTGGCAAAGCCCTCAATCATTTTTCAATTCCTCAAAATTATTTTAAAGATTTTTCAGCACAAAAGAGAGTTATTTTAAAGATTTTTCAGTATGCCAGTCTCCCTCCATTAACCTATCAAGTCTGCCCTCTACTCATGGGCTTTCCTCCAAGATAAAGATTTTTAATGACTGTGCTTTAATGCAAGGTCACTAACGCACATTGAGAGACACCATAATAAACAGGGCTATGAAACCTGTCAGTGTTTCTGTTGTAAGGATGCATGGAGAATGTTCATCATTAAATTGAGCAGTGTCATCTTCACGAGGCCATTCAGGGGCAATGTTTCTTATCTATCAGAAACTGTTGTGCTTCTCTTAAGCAATTCATTTTCTTTTATCTTACCTGAATCATGTAGAACTCACCATGTAGGAAAGCAGTCCAGTGGAGCGGTTAGGCTGATTCAGACTGCTCCACAGCCTAGCTCTGCTGCTTACTTGCTCACAACCTTGAATGAATGACTTCAACTTTCTATGCCTTACTTTCCTCATCTGTAGAATAGTAATAATGATAGTACCTTCCTCATAGGGTAATATCAAGAACTAAATGATATATATACAGGTATATAATACTCAAAAGTCCTAGCACAGAGAATACATTCAATAAACATTATATTATAATTTCCTTTTCAAATTGGACTACTTAAGGCCAAATTCATTTTCCTCCATGGCACGTATTTTGTATTTTCTGCTCACTTACCATGTCTTCTTGCACTTGCTTTTCACTTTGCCTTAAATTTCTAAACCTCCTCTTTTTGAAGTGTATAATATTCATTACCTTTTTCTGATTATAAAATGAATAAATCTGCAAGGTCTAAAATTTACAAAATATGAAATTGTGTAACATTCATTATTGGTATAAATACTATTTATTGAATACTTGATATATGCTAAGCACTATGATAAATGTTTTACATATATTAGCAAATTTAACCCTCACAGCAACTGTATTGTTATTTTCTTCATTTTATATATGAAGGAACTAAGACCTGGAATAACACAAAATGTAACCAGAATCTCACAGTTAGAAAGTAAGAGTTGGGCCCACATCTACTTTACAATTTCACCATCCTAAGGTAACTACTGGAAACATTTCAAGAAATTTTCTTCATTTACATGTGGTCTTTGCCTATAAGTATATATGCAATATACTTACTTAAGAAACTTTATATAATTTTATATTTATTTATGGTTTCATATTATTAATTAGTATTTAAAATAGAGGTTTTAGTAGCTGCATAATACTTTACCTCATGTTTGTGTCAAAATGTGTTTAAGCCAATTGCCTCATTGATTTTGCCAACTCTGATTTTTTTAATAGAAGGGGTCTCACTCTGTCACAAAGGCTGGAGTACAGTGGTGCAATTATGGCTCACTGCAGCCTCAAACTCCTGGGCTCAAGTCATCATTCCACCTCAGTCTCCCAAGTAGCTTGAAACTACAGGCATGCACCACACCACCATGCAGTTAATTTTTTGTTTTTTCATTTTTAGTAGAGACAAGGTCTCACTATGTTGCCCAGGTCAATTTTAATTATAAAACTTTGACAAACTTTCTTAAATATGGAGTTTTATTATCACTTCCAATTATTTATCTAGTATCAAAACTAGAAGTAAAAATATTAAGAGAGCTGAACATTTTAAGATTATTCATATTTTCAAAATGTATTCAAGAAACATTGACCAGTTTATTCTTGTACCAAAGTCCAAAGGGCTTATATATCATGTCCAAAGTCAAATTTTGAAATGTATGTATATATTTAATCCTATTGAGTTTTTATTGGAATTGTATTATAAACATAAGCTTACTCAGGGAAAAGTAAAATCTTTACAACCAATAATATGGCATCCCCCACCATTTATTCAAGTCTTTTATAATTCCATAAAGCTTTATTTTTCTTTATATAGGTCTTATATGTTTGGGGTAAAATGTATTTCTAGATATTTCATAGTTTTTGTTGTTACTGTAAAAGTGGTTATTTTCTGTTGTATTTTATACCTCATTTTCTATTGAATAAAGGAAAGCTATTTAGTTATGGTTTTATTCTTTCTATTAACATTTAACTTGTAACAGAAAATCTTATTTCTCGTATTAGTACTATTCACTGCTTAGATGCTTTTCTTGTATCTTCTAGATGCCAATTTAAAGATCAGTAAAGAAGAAAACATTATCTATTTGCAGCTTCCAATCCCTCCCTCTTCCTCTGCCTTGGACTTGGTTGCAGTCTCCTGGAGCAGTGGCATTAAGGGGAGAGCAGGGATTGGTGGGGTAAGCCCCAGCAGGGAGTAGTATTTTATCATTAACATTGTTTAAAAGTACAAGCTCACAGCAGCAGATATGCTCTCTGTGCCCTGGGCAGACCTCTCCCACCACAGCCCCTGGGTAGCCACAGCTCTGGAAAGGCTCTGAGAGGGCTTCACACAGGAGTATGCTAGTAGGAGATCACACCTCGTTCTCCATGAGCAAGAGTGGACAAAGGCATAATAAATTTATTAAATGACCCTAATATTCTTCAAATGTAGACTAACTGTAAGGTGTTTTAGTCTCTAAAAATAACTGATTAAATCAAAAAGAAGGACTTCCCAAGTTTGCTGCCTTACCAAGAATGAAGGCGTTTCATTATTATTAAGATCATAGTAGCATATTGCTCAAAACTTATCCCCATATTTTATCTTTACTGATTTATCTTTGCTTCGGCAGCCACGTACGGTCTAAGTTTGGGATTTTCTGTGTGCTCTGGAAACATACGTTTCCTGAGAACTGCATATTGTGTTTCTAGTTTCATAGTCTTTGTCTTAGAAAACCTAAAGTAGTGTTACATATACATATACATACACACACACAGACACACACACACACACACACACACACACTCATCTCAATGCTGAGGTCACTGCCTGTGAGTTAGAAGAGTGTGGCTCTATCTCATGCTCTGCTACCAGCTTGATGTATCATCTTGGAAAATTCACTTTGCCTCAGCGTTGTTTTTCATCCTTAAAGGGGAAAAAGTCAGGTGACAGTATTTCTAACATTCCTATAATTCTATAACAATCAATGCTCCAAAGAGCCAACTTTTAGTTTCTCGAAGATGTATTATCCAGCTTTTGGTTGGCTTATGCTTTTTCTTATCTTTTTCTGCCTACTATTAACCATGCCATTTGATAAAAGCCAGACACAAAAGGGAAAGCCCTGAAAAGCCTAGATCATGAAACATAAGAACTTCGTATCTGTTTTTTTCTGAGTTTCCCATTAGATACACTAACTGCATGCAGGCGTCTGAGTTCCTCAGTGTGATAAGTAGCAGCCCTGCACTGTTTTGGTCTCTTCCACAGCATTGCCACTTACTAAACCGTGACAGCAAAAAAGTATCCAACTGCTTGGTTTCAGTGCTGGGAAATGTATGTGGCATGAGTAGGAAATTAAATGAAAATTACAATAAATATTTTTAAGTTTATAGGCATTTATTATTTAAAGCTTAAGATAAATCTATACCAAAACTAAACTACTCTGAGTTACAAAAGAAAAATTACTTAAAACTCCATTTCTTAGAATCCTGCTATAACATTTAAACATTTACTACATCATTTTCCTGCCTTAGCAAATACAAAAATAAAGTCTCCTCAATGGGCTGTATCACTTACACATCTTCAGGGAATTACAGAAAGGGCATGTGTATTAGTTGGGGTTCTCTAGAGTGACAGAACTAATAGGATATATGTATATATGAAAGGGAGTTTATTAAAAAGAATTAATTCACATGATCACAAGGTAATGTCCCGAGATAGGCCGTCTGCAGGTTGAGGAGCAAGGAAGCCAGTGGTGGATCGGTCCAAGTCCCAAAACCTCAAAAGTAGGGAAACTGCCAGTGCAGCTTTCAGTCTGTGGCCAAAGGCCTGAGAGCCCTTGGCAAACCAGTGGTGTAAGTCCAAGAGTTCAAAAGCTGAAGAACTTGGAGTCTGATATTTGAGGGCAGGAAGCATCCAGCACAGGAGAAAGAGGAAGGCTGGAAGACTCAGCCAGTCTACTCTTCCGCCTTCTCCTGCCTGCTTTATCCTAGCCACACTAGCAGCTGACTGGATGGTGCCCACCCAGACTGAGGGTATATCTGCCTCTCCCAGTCCACTGACTCAAATGTTCATCTAGTTAGGCAACTCCTTCACAGACACACCCAGGACAAATACTTTGCATCCTTCAATCCAATCAAGTTGACATTCAATAGTAACATTCAATAGCATGTTACTAACCTGGTCAGGAAATGAAGACCTGAATCACTCATGCTGAGATGTGAAAATAGTTTATGGTTATTTTCTTCCACATATCCCTCATGGAGAAATCTTTTGAAATTACAACATAGTTATGCATTATGATATGCTTACTCACCAGCTCTATAAGTTGTCTTATGAAGTAATGATTATTTTATTTCATGGTTATTTTATCTAATTAACTAACCTCCTGTTCTTTCACATAATGCCTAAAGCTTTGAAGTTGCATATTATTACCCTGAGAGAGAGGAGAAAAGAGCAAGCTGCCAACGTGTGTGATCTGCTGAGCCCTGCTGCCTTTCTCCTGTGGAGGACAGAGAGGAAGACTCTAAGCCAGGTATCTCTAAGCCAGATATCTTGAGTTGAAACACACTACCCAAGAAACACTGGGCAATCAGCATACCCTCTATGCCTCTGACCTATAAAATGAGAATAATACTGACACTGACCTCACAAGGTGGTAGTAAGGACTTGAGTTGATTGATGGCTGCTCCTGATATATTGGGTGTGCTATATAAGCATTTACCCATATCTTCCTTATTGGTACCCTGCTCCAGCACCCTGGGCTTCTTTAATTCCTCAAATGTGAGGAGTAAACTCCTTCCTCTAGAACTCTGCATGGGGAGTTTATTTCATAATCCTCACCATAGAAGTCATGATGTATTTGTGTGACTATCGGCTTAAGGTCTGCCTTCTCCCCAGGTGTAACTTCCATGAGATCAGAAACTCTATTTCGTTCCTCACTGCATAACCAGGACTATGTTAATACTCACGATGGATGCTCAATAGATGTTTGTTGAACACTGAGTGAATAAATAGAAAGCCTAAAAGAAGAAAAGCGTCTAAATAATTTTTAAACCATTATTGAGTTTGTTAAGTCTTCATGCTTTAAATCAGTTCCTTATCTGCAGTATATTACAATATCAAATCTCAATTTAGCTTGAAACCTTAAAGGTATGCTTTTACATATTTCCTTTCAAAGTGCTTCTTGAGAAACCATATTGCAGAAGTTAATCATGCCTTTTGGAGAACTACATAAATATATGATAGGATCCCTGAGATTACTTCATTTCTTTCTTCTTTGGAAGAAAAGTCATGAATGAAAGTCTAATAAAATTCAATCAGTAGGTACTAAACACAGTGTTCCCAGAACAAAACTTCTTAGCAGATGATGCAGGACTTTGAAACTCAACGTTTTTCCCTCTAGGAAGCAGAGACAAAACTCCAATAAGTTCACTGTACCCTAATGATACTGTTATTTTGGTTTAGGGAATGCAATTGTTAATGAGGACGTACATGCAGAGCAAGAAAATAATGTTTTGTACGAAGTACATATTTGATTTTTCACATTACTAGTATATCATTATAATACTATCTTTCTAAAAGAGAATTAGTGCCCTCAAATAGCATTTTGAACCATTCTGGGAGACGGTTATATATAAAAGTTATTTAAATCATCATTCAAAATATACTTAGAGGGTTTAATAAACCTTCAGGCCACAGGGAAAGCAAATACGTTTGTCAAAGACTGTTGAGTTAGCAACTTCAGCATACATCACTGTGCCTGTCTTTTACTCAGTTCATTCAAATGTACAACCTAGTTACACACTTATATTTTTCATTTATTTTTTATCTTACTAGACATTTTCATTTATATTTTCCCTTACTACCTTGCTATTCAAAGTGTGGTCTGCAGACCAGCAGCACTGGCATCACCTGGGAGCTTGTTAGACATGCAGCCTATAAGACCACACGTGAAGTATTGAATCAGAGTCAGCAATTTAACAAGATCTCCACGTGATTTGTATGCACGTTAAATTTTGAGAAGCATTGCTGTAAATAGTGTTACTCAAAACAATGGGAGTTAAATAAAGAATTTCAGTGCAGAGAAGAAATATAGTACTTACGAAAAAAGTGAATATGTTAAACAAAGTGCAGGAGAATGGTCATGTAGCAGCTGATGGCAATAGAGTCAGACAAACTTAACCTCCAGCTCTGCCCCTCACCACCTGTATACATCAAACGTTTTTCAGTCCCACCAGACACCCTCTCAACCTGCCTTTTCACTCCAGCCATTGCGGTGATAACCAACACTGCAAACCTGTAACCTGGTAATACCGCACCACAACTGCTCCAGGTAGCTATCAGTTTTACCCAGGGTTTCACTGCTGCCCCCATGAGAGATGCCTTTGGGAACTTGCTCAGTCATTCTCAGCCATCTACATGCCTTGAAGTTATAATTCTCCCCCATGGGACAACTCTTGACCTACCCTAAATGACAGCTGCAGTCCATTCTAAGGTGTGTTTTATGAGACCTCTCAGAGTATTCCCAGCAGAATAAGCCCCATTTGCCTATAGTAGTGACTAGTTGTATACAGAACTGTGGCTTTCTTCTAACCCATAGAATATGCAAAGAAAGTAGAACATCACTCTTGTGATGACATTACATTATATACAGCTCTCTCTTGCTAACAGACTCACTAGTGATTCTCTCTCCTTAGCTAACTCTGAAGAATTAAATGGTCATGTTGGGTAAGTCACATGGCAAGGAGCTGAGGATGGCCTCTAGGAACTGAGAATAGCCTCCAGCCAACAGCCACCAAGAACGCAGGGCCCTCAATCATGCCACAGGGAGGTGAATTCTATCAACACAGCAAGTGAGCTTCAAAGCAGATTTTTCTTCAGTTGAACCATTGGATAAGGATGCAGCCTGGCAACACCTTGACTGCAGCATGAGGCCCTGAGCTGAGGACCCAGTAAGCCATGTCCTGCATCCTTGCCCACAGAAACTGTGAGATAATTAATGTGTGTTGTGTTAAGCTGCTAAGTGTCTTGTAACTTCTTATGCAGCAACAGAAAACTAATATACCCTCCATTTGATTCTGCAAGTTCCATGAGGTTAGGGACTGTGTCTGCAATGTCCAGTGCCTAATAAGAGTGATGCATAGCAGTTGCTCAATAAATATGTTACATGTATAAACATATATCTGAGTTTCCTAAAACAATTCACAGTACTCATATCTAAAAGTATATTCTTCCAGCATTAATATGGTATAAGAATCAATCACCATCTATTAAATCCCTATTATTAAGGTACATATTACACAAATCATAACACAAACAAAACAGGCAATCAAAAAGGAAATAAACCCAGAAATACATTTTGCCTTCAGTATTCCTGTCTGACCAAGATTTGCCTTAATATTTTGTCTCAAGGTTTAATGCTCTAGGCTTCATTCACAAAAATACACAGTTAACATACATTTCCTTCTAGTCTGTTTTCCTATGCCTTTAAAAAAAAACAGAACATACTACACATAAAATTAATATCTGGGTTATTTCACTTAATATCCTATTATGAGCATATTCCTTGTCATAAATCAGCCATTTTCAAAGACACATTTGAAACACTAGGGCTTGTGTGATTTCAGTAATGTTCTCCCAGCGTCCTCTGCCTGATATTATCTCATATAAACAGCCAGTCATGCGGAACAGGTGTGACACAGCTGACTTCTGCTCTGGTGCAGGCAACCAGGCCCAAGTTTGCTGATTTGAGTCCTGTCTCATTCACCTCATCAGAACACTGATCCAATGTTCCAGATGAAACCCTAAGACGTTGAACAAAACATCACAACACTCTAATTTGTAATAAACTTAAATCCTCTTCTGGCCTAAAACTCCTTGCCAAGGCTTATTATAACTACTGCAACAAATTGATGCTAAGTTGTTTTATATGCATATATAAACACTGGTAATTTGGCCATGGACATTCACTTCCTGGATGAATTTTTAATTTTCTCACTTCATTGCCTTAATCTCATTCAGTATGGATTTCCCATCCAGATGCCATATTAAATGTGTGCCAATAACTAGCATGAGTTGGGCTCAAACCCCTTGTTTATACTGTTATCTCGTTTACTTACTGCCCTTTACAAAGCTAGTGACAAAAAATGATTAAACATTCTAGGGGGAGGATAAAAGACACAAAGTCAGAGCTATTGGTTACTTTCAAAAGATCAGAATCAACAGGTGTTTGGGTCAGCAAGTCTAATTACTTACTTTTCCTTATTGAAGGGACTTTCTAACCAGAAAGAATCTACTCTTACTGAAAATCAGCCAAAAACAAAACAAAAAACTTCTTCAGGAATAAAAATTTCATGCTTGTTTTGTTGTTACTGGTTCTTTGACCAGGAATGAGTCTTCTCTCAAATATCTCAGGGTTGTTCATATTTTAAATTAAAGGCCATTTCTCTTATTTGATTTCCCAAAAACATTGAAACAGCTAACATAGAGCCAGCCTTCTGTATCTGAGTTCCATATCCATGGAGTCAACCAACCATAGATCAAAAATATTCAGGAAAGAAACACATTTGTACTGAACACGTATAAATTTTTCTTGTTATTAGTCCCTAAACAATACAGTATAACTATTTACATAGCATTTGCATTGTGTTAGGTATAATTAGAGATTAAAGTATACACGAAGATGTGTGTAAGTTACATGCAAATACTGTGCCACTTTTAAAGATTTTTTTTTTAAGACATAGGGTCTCACTATGTTGCCCGGGCTGGCCTTAAACTCTTGGGTGATCCTCCTACTTCAGCCTCCCGAGTAGCTGGGATTATAGGCACACACCACCAACCTAGCTTTCTTATGCCATTTCAAATAAGAGACCAGCTTCCATGGATTTTGGTATCCTAGAGGGGTGGAGGGGTGTGGGGGTTTTGGCACCGATCCACCATGGATACTGAGGGATGACTGTACTTGAAAATGGTAAGTCATCACTTCCAAGCCTAGCTGAATCCAGCGCTTCATCTACTCCACACCTGCACCCACACAGCTGAATGTGTCTGAAGAAAAACACATCATTGTGCTGACTGATCTCACTTTAAATTCATGACCACACATTTCCTAACAAAGCTGACCCCTCCATTTGAGCACTTAAATCTAATTCCATCTCTCCTGCTCAAGGATATTACTCCCACAATTGCCCCTTCCTCCTACGTTTTATTTTTCCATCTGTACTCGACATGCAGTATTTCTATCATCTCTTTTTTTAAGGCACTCACAATCCCACTTTTCTGTCCTGGTATGACCCCATTTCCACACTTTGAAACAAATGAATAGACTTGCTCTGTCCAATTTCTCTCTTCCTGTTCTCACTTAAACCCACTCGGAGTATGCTTTGCCTGATTGCTCCATCAAAACTGCTCCTGCCAAGCTCTCCAATGATCTCCACAATGGAAACCCAGATTCCTCATCTTACTTGACTTGGCAGCCTTTGACATAGTTAAACATTATTTCCTTCTTGAAGCACTTTCTTCACTTGACTTCCAGGACACCACATCATCTCAAATGCTTCCTCTCAGTCCTGGCTGATTCCTTTACTCCCCAATCTTTTAATGTTGGAATATTCCCAGGCTCCCTTGCCCTGAACCTTCTCTTTCCTATGATCTGTCTGTATCTCTAACTTCATCTCTCTATATCAATCTCTCATGATTCCCATTCAAGTCATAACAGGCTAAGTCTTGCTGGGTTAACGACAACCCCCCCAGTCCCAGCAGCTTAAGAAAAGTTTCTCACTCATGTTGCCTTTCAGTTGTGGTTTGCCTGGGTATTCTATCCCATGTTGTCCTTTCTCTGGGACAAAGCTCACAGAGCAGCTACCATAAAGTACTGCCAGCTGCTGTGACAGAGATAAGAATGTGACATATTGTGCATTAATTACTAAAGCTTCCATGCAGAAGTAACATGTATTATTTCCACTTGATTTTAGTTGGACAGAGCAAGTCACAGGTCCATGATGAGTAGAAAAGTACAATTCTAACATAAAACCATATTAGAAGCTGAAATGGTAATATTTGGTGAATGGCACTAGTGATGACCTGAACCCCCAAATGTGTATCTCCTGCCTAGGCTTCTCTCTAAACTTTTTTCATGTACCTAACTCTCTGCTCAGCATCTTCACTTAGATATCTAATTAAAACCTCAAATTAAGCATCTGCAAAACTGAGGTCTAGTCTTCTTACTCCCAACCAAACCTCCTCCTACAGTTTTTTTCATCTCGGTTCATGGCAACTCCACAAACTCCATATATAAGCTCCATAAGGGTTTATTGTTGTATTCCCAATGCCAAACAACATGTATAGCAAAAAAATAGGTTGAACAAATGAATTGATGAATAAATATTGTGTTTTTGTCTCAGTTTATGCTCTGATTTCCTCATATCCTTAAAAATGGTAAAGTAGATATCTTACTTAAAAAGATTCTAATATAGTGATCAACACCACGTCTCTTGAGCATACAGGGTCTGTTACTATACCAAATACTGTGTTGAGTTCCTTGCCTTCTCTGCCTCCCCCCACCCAGTAATTAGCCTACAAGTGCTGTACTAGTAGTTCTCTGACACCGTCAGCCCCTTGAAGTCCCAGCCTTCACTACCTGCATCCCCTCCCTCTTCATTTCCTACTGCCATTCTCTCTCCATATGTGTATACAAACCTTTCAGGAATCCATTGCATATGTCACTTTTTTAAACATGTTATCCTGTGATCCCTGTTAGATATTTCTAAGGCCACTTACTACAAGGTCAATTTTTTTTTCTTTTGGAGATTATATTTACTTTTGGACTCATTTTTTTCTCCTTAAGCTTCTCAAGTCATCTCTCCTTACTCATCAGACAAATGTCATTCCAGGTGAGGAAGTCTGTGTCCTAAAAGCCTGAGTTTTTAAAGAGCTATTTGCAAATTATTGTTATTTTCTGGATCTGACTGACATACCAGGTGAGAGAGTTGTTAGCTGTTAGCTGACAGTTGAAAATCCAGGGGGCTTAAAGTCAAGACTCCAAATAAGAAACACAGCAGTCCAAACTAAAGGTACTATTCCCAAACACATGTCAAGGCATTTGCTTCTCTTTTTAAAAAATAAGATCAGATTATATATAAATTATATTATTCCACAGTTGCTCTTTCATAGGTCTGCTATGGTGATAAAAAAATCAATAAATATATGTGAAGTGCTTAGAACAGTACACCTCAATTTAAGTATGTGTTACTACTGTTTTCCTTAAGATGACTAATTATTTAATAGTCTAAGTGGGTACTGTATTAGGGTTCTCTAGAGGGACATAACTAACGGAATAGACATATATATAAATGGGAGTTTATTTAAGTATTAACTCACATGATCACAAGGTCCCACAATAGGCTGTCTGCAGGCTACGGAGCAGGAAGAGCCAGTCCGAGTTCCCAAACTGAAGAACCTGGTTCCATGTTTGAGAACAGGATGCATCCAGCACGGGAGAAAGATGTAGGCTAGGAGATTAGGCCAGTCTCCCTTTTCACATTTTTTGCCTGCTTATGTTCTAGCCAAGATGGCAGCTGATTAGATGGTGCCCACCCAGATTAAGGGTGGGGCTGCCTTTCTCAGCCCACTGACTCAAATGTTCACCTCCTTTGGCAACACCCTCACAGACACACCCAGGATCAATGATTTGTATCCTTCAATCCAATCAAGTGGACACTTAGTATTAACCATCACAGGTACACGCTTTTACATTATAATCCAAAATACAATCTTCATGTGCTGTTGTTATTAACATTTTTAATCTTTGGTTGATTACAATAATAAGATTTAAGTAGTTTAAATTCACAGTGTAATTGTAACAGTACATATGTTTGGAAACCTGGATATATCAATGCAGCATGTGAGACAGGAAAATAATTAGGTTCGAAAGACCAGACCATACAGATCCAAGAATTCTGTCCTGTTGGAGCACATAACAAGAAAAACACAGGAGAGGTAACACTGAGACCTAATGTAACAACCAAAAGGAACTTGCCCAGGTGAAAGGAAGAGACTCAGACGCAGCAGTTTTGGCCCCATAATTGATTGACTGAGCAACCCGAAGCCAGTCATGAATCGGTATTTTATTCAAATGTGAATAAAGATGACTACCCCAAATTTTAGTTACCATGGTGTGAAAACATCCATTTTTCACTGTCAATCAGAAAATATAAATTCTCTCTTAACTATGTCTCCAGACACTCTCAGTCATGGCTGGAGTAAGCTTTGATTCCATCTAGGCTGACCGTGGCTCTCCCAGTACAGGCCTCCAGAAGGCAGTATCTCTTCATTTTAAGTTAGTGCATGAATTGTGCCAGTTCTTCAATATTCTTAACTTTTGTCTTCATTCTCCTAG
Source organism: Cacajao melanocephalus (assembly GCA_963573385.1). Lineage (NCBI taxonomy): Eukaryota > Metazoa > Chordata > Mammalia > Primates > Pitheciidae > Cacajao > Cacajao melanocephalus. The sequence goes on from CAUYLG010066842.1 coordinate 94,569, forward strand.
GAAAGCTTTCTAGTCCAGGAAAAAATTATTCTGTAACTGTAGCCCTCCCACTGGCCCATGCATCACGGAATAATGCATCATGACTTTGCCAGGTTGGGCGAGTTCATTCAAAAGTCACATATAGGCCTTTCGTTTTGGCAAAGGTAGAGAGGGACCAAAATTTTGAGAGTAAAAGGGCAGGAATGATTTTTTTTGTTTGCAGCACTTGGTGGAAGATGTCATTTTTTAAACAGAGCTTTAAAAAACCTAAACAAAGAAAAATTGTTAGCCCTCATACATGTATACTTTGTCCTGAAGATTGCCTTTATTGCTTTACATAAAACCACCAAAGTTCCTGCTGAGACCTCAGGTTGACGCTTTGTCACTTTTACTTCTGAAAGTTGCTTTAGATGTTCATTCTCACTGATTTTTAGCTTCAACCAAGCCCTTAGATGTGATGTTAGCCATTGCCAACATCCTAGAAGAGTAGATTAACCTTTTTTGATCATGAGTTTCTTTGACGTTCCAATGAGATACATGTATATTGCTGAACCTACATATACGTATATATCCTTATGCTTTGGTAACAATTAATTTCAAGGATCTCCTAGACTTTGTTCAGTAAAGTCTTCTAGGTGAAGAAAAGAGCCCTTACAGCTCTCCTGCTGCTGTCCTAGGTCAATTAGATTAGTCTGGTAATTAAGTGGTTTTTTGTGAACCCATAACTATATTTAAAGCCAAATATCCCAGAGAGAAGTCGATGTCCCAAAGTGTAAGAGGTTTTCAGTGAATGGGAAGATGGACGAATAGGAACAGCTCTGAAGTGCAGTTCCCAGTGAGAACAACATAGAGGGTGAGTGATCACCACATTTCCAAACAAGTTTTTACTGCCCACAGACCAGGAAATTCCTGGGCTGAAAAGCACCACGAGTTTCCAGCACAGCTGTTTCAGCCGGCACAGTAGGTCTCTGCACAAAAACACACAAATCTGGGCAGCCGTTTCAACTGGTTCCTGGAACACCTGGGACACAGAGCCACTCATTCAAATGAAAAAGAGGGGGCTGAAACAGGGAGCCAGGTGATCTGGCTGGGCAGGTCCCATCCCAAAAAGACCAGCAATCTGAAACGCTCTGGATTGAGGGTTTCGCAGCAAGTGCAGCTGGAATCAGCATAGTCCAGCTCTGTGGGGGGAAGGGTGTCCACCATTACTGAGGCAGTCCACCACTACCAAGGCAGTTTACCATTACCAATGCAGTCTGCTATTACAGAGGCAACCTGTCATTACTGAAGCAGTCCACCATTACCAAGGCAGTCTGCCACTGCTAAGGCAGACCGCCATTATCGAGGCAGGTCTAACTATACCTCTGTAAACAAAACCCCAAGGAAGTTCACACAGCAGCCAGGCAGAGCCCATGGCAGCTCAGTAATGCCTCTGCTGGCAGACTGTGATTAGGCTACCTCCTTGCTGGGCAGGGCATCTCTGAAAAAAGGCAGCAGCATGTTAGAAACTTATAAATAAAGCCTCACCTTCCCAGGACAGAGCACCTGGGAAAAAAGGTGGTTATGAGTTCCACTGCAGCAGACTTAAACATACATGCCCAGCAGCTCTGGATGAAACAACAGAGCTCCCAGCTCAGCACTTGAGCTCCTAAAAGGGATAGACTGTCTCTTCAAGCAGCTCCCCGATCCCCGTATATCCAAGGAGACACCTCATAAAGGAGAGCTTAGGTGGACATCTGGCAGGTATGCTTCTGGGACAAAGATAACAGAAGAAGAAACTGGTAGCAACCCTTACTGTTCTGCAGCCACTGCAAGTGATCCCCAGGCAAGCAGGGTCTGGAGTGGACCTCCAGGAGTCCTGCAGCAGAGGGGCCTGACTGTTAGAAGGAGAACTAAAGAGAGAACTAAAAAAGAAAGAAATGACTTCAACATCAACAAAAAGGACATCCACTCAGAGACCCCATAAGAAAGTCACCAACTACAAAGACCACAGGTAGACAAACCCACAAAGATGGGGAAAAAACAGTGCAAAAAGGATGAAAACACCAAAAAACAGAATGCCTCTCTTCCTTCAAGGGATCACAGCTCCTCAGCAGCAAGGGAACAAAGCTGGATAGAGAATGAGTCTGATGAATTCAAATAAACAGGCTTCAGAAGGTGGGTAATAACAAACTTCTCTGAGCTAAAAGAACATGTTCTAACCCAATGCAAAAAAACTAAGAACCTTGAAAAAGGGTTTGATGAAATGCTAATGAGAATACACAGCTTAGAGAAGAATATAAATGACTCAATGGTGCTGAAAAACACAACACGAGAACTTCACAAGGCAAACACAAGTGTCAACAGCCGAATTGACAAAGCAGAAAAAAAGATTAACAGATTGAAGATCAACTCAATGAAATAAAATGAGAAGGTAAGATAGAGAAAAAAGAGTGAAAAGAAATGAACACAGCCTCCAAGAAATATGGGATTATGTGAAAAGACCTAATCTACATTTGATAGGTGTATATGAATGTAACTGAGAGAATGAATCCAAGCTGGAAAACACTCTTCAGGATATCATCCAGGATATTACCCAACCTAGCAAGGCAGGCCAATATTCAAGTCCAGAAAATACAGAGAACACCACAAAGATATTCCTAAAGAAGAGCAACCTCAAGGGACATAATCATCAGATTCACCAGCATTGAAATGAAGGAAAAAATCCTAAGGGCAGCCAGAGAGAAAGGTCGGGTTACCTACAAAGGGAAGCCCATCAGATTCAGAGCAGATCTCTCAGCAGAAATCCTACAAGCCAGAAGAGAGTAGGGGCCAATATTCGACATCCTTAAGGAAAAGAACTTTCAACCTAGGATTTCATATCCAGCCAAACTAAGCTTCATAAGCAAAGGAGAAATAAAATCCGTTACAAAGAAGCAATTGCTGAGAGATTTTGTCACCACCAGGCATGCCTTGCAAGAGCTCATGAAAGAAGCACTAAACATAGAAAGGAACAACCAGTACCAGCTACTCCAAAAATGCACCAAATGGTACAGACCATCGACAAAATGAAGAAACTGTGGCAACTAATAGGCAAAACAACCAGCTAGCATCAAAATGGCAGGATCAAATTCACACATAACAATATTAATCTTAAATGTAAATGGGCTAAATGCCCCAATAAAAAGACACAGACTGGCAAATTGGATAAAAAGTCAGAACCCACCAATGTGCTGTATTCAGGAAACCCATCTCACGTGCAAGGACATATACAGGCTCAAAATATAGGGATGGAGGAAGATTTACCAAGCAAATGGAGAGCAATAAAAAGCAGGAGTTGCAATCCTAGTCTCTGATAAAATAGGCTTTAAACCAACAAAGATCAAAAGAGACAAAGAAGGGCATTACATAATGGTAAAAGGTTAATGCAACAAGAAGAACTAACGATCCTAAATACAAATGCAGCCAATACAGGAGCACCCAGATACATAAAGCAAGTTCTTAATGACCTAAAAAGAGACTTAGACTCCCACACAATAATAGTGGGAGACTTTAACACTCCACTGTCAGTATTAGATCAACAAGACAGAAAATTAACAAGGATATCCAGGACTTGAACTCAGATCTGGACCAAGCAAACCTAATAGACATCTACAGAACACTCCACCCCAAATCCACAGAATATACATTCTTCTCAGCACCACATCACACCTACTCTAAAATTGATCAGATAATTGGAAGGAAATCACTCCTCAGCATATGCAAAAGAATGGAAATCGTAACAGTCTCTCATACCACAGTGCATTCAAATTAGAACTCAGGATTAAGAAACTAACTCAGAACCACACAACTTCATGGAAACTGAAAAACTGGCTCTTGAATGTTGACTGGATAAACAATGAAATGAAGGCAGAAATAAAGATGTTCTTTGAAATCAATGAGAATGAATACACAACATACCAGAATTTCTGGGACACATTTAAAGCAGTGTCTAGAGGAAAATTTATAGCAATAAATACCCACATGAGAAGAAAGGAAAGATCTAAAATTGACACCCTATTGTCAAAATTGAAAGAGCTAGAGGAGCAAGATCAATAAAGCTCAAAAGCTAGCAGAAGGCAATAACTAAGATCAGAGCAGAACTGAAGGAGACAGAGACACAAAAAACCCTTCAAAAAATCAATAAATCCAGGAGCTGGTTTTTTGAAAAGATCAACAAAATAGACCACTAGCCAGATTAATAAAAAAGAAAAGGGAGAAGACTTAGATGCAATAAAAACGATAAAGGGGATATCACCAGTGATTCCACAGAAATAGAAACTACAATCAGAGATTACTACAAACAACTCTATGCACATAAATCAGTAAACCTGGAAGAAATGGATAAATTCCTGGACACTTGTACCCTCCCAAGCCTAAACCAGGAAGAAGTTGAAACCTTGAATAGACCAATAACAAGGGCTGAGGTTGAGGCAGCAATTAACAGCCTACCAACCAAAAAAAGTCCAGGTCCAGATGGGTTCACAGCTGAATTCTACAAGATATCCGAAGAGGAGCTGGTACCATCCCTTCTGAAACTATTCCAAACAATCCTAAAAGAGGGAATCCTTCCCAAATGATTTTATGCGACCAAAATTATCCTGATACCAAAACCCAGAAGAGACTCAACAAATAAAGAAAACTTCAGGCCAATATCGATGATGAACATAGATGCAAAAATCTTCAATCAAGTACTGGCAAACTGTTTCAACAGCACATCAAAAATCTTATCCATCATGATCAAGTAGGCTTCAATCCAGGGATGCAACGATGGTTCAACATACACAAGTCTATAAACGTAATCCACCACATAAACAGAACCAAAGACAAAAACCACATGATTATCTCAATTGATTCAGAGAAGGCCTTTGACAAAATTCAACAGCCCTTTATGCTAAAAACTCTCAATGAACTAGGTATCAAAGGAACATATCTAAAAACAATAAAAGATATTTATAGCAAACCTACAGCAAATATCATACTGAATGGGCAAAAACTGGAAGCATTCCCTTTGAAATCCGGCACTAGACAAGGATGCTCTCTCTCACAACTCCTCTTCAATATAGTATTGGAAGTTCTAGATAGAGCAAGGGGCAAGAAAAAAAAATAAAGTACATTCAATTAGGAAAAGAAGAAGTCAAATTGTCCCTCTTTGCAGACAACATGATTATATATTTAGAAGACCCTATCAGCTCAGCCCAAAATCTCCTTAAACTGACAAGCAATTTCAGCAAAGTCTCAGGATACAAAATCAATGTGCAGAAACCACAAGCATTCCTATACACCAATAACAGACTTAAAGAGAGCCAAATCATGAGCAAACACCCATTCACAATTGCTACAAAGAGAATAAAATACCTGAGAATACAACTAACAAAGAATGTAAAGGACCTCTTCAAGGAGAACTATAAACCACTGCTCAAGGAAATAAGGGAGGACACAAACAGATGGAGAAACATTCCATGCTCATGGTTAGGAAGAATCAATATCGTGAAAATGGCCATACTGCCCAAAGTAATTTATAGATTCAATGCTATCCCCATCAAACTACCATTGACCTTCTTCACAGAACTG